>CM017191.1:33161439-33188939 GCA_004837865.1 Musa balbisiana | reverse complement strand
TGAAGATATACTTAGTTAAGGTGCAGTTGATCCCAAGTAGATGTAATAAGCCTCGTTCCATCTACATGTAGATGTAATAAGCTTCACACCTTAGATCTGGAAGAGATAATAACAAAGTTTTGGGGAAACTATTGATGGAAAGACTTATTAGGAACGGAATACACAATTTTGTATCACATTATGTATGCTTGATACAAAAGATTTCCAGCTTCAACTTAGGATTAAGGGCATCAAGAGCATTCAAACACATCATTACCACAAAATATAACCAGAACACAGTTCCTTCTTCGTTTGCTCCATGACAAAGTAATCATTTATGCTTTTTCTTTCACAATAACACCATGCACATTGGCTTGATGGATGTTTGTTTTCCAACTTGAGGAATTGTTGCTTTTCTGGGCATTCTTTCTCTACACTAGGAATCTAAATCTCATCTCTAATATTTATTTGAGTTTAGAGTGCCCATTAAAAATGCACTAGCATTTTGGATGAGAATGTTAATCAAACAGAAAAATTCAATATATAACGGAATATGCCTTGTGTGTATATTAATCTGTGCACAAGACTCTGATACAAGCATAGAAGAGAATGATCACCTAGAAGTGGAGGTTAAGGAATCAAGAGCTGAAGAACCGAAGCAAGTAATATCAGAGCAATCTCAAGCAAAGAATTATGTAAACTTCTATATGTGCTAAAGTATTTCTGTTAAATTCACAGTATACAATCAAAAAACATGTAGTAAGAAGATATGATGTCTAGCCAGAAATTTTAGTACGTATCTTCTGGTATCATTTTATTAGGTTTCTTTTGCCCTTTTCAGCTGGCAATAAACATTAAAACTAAAGGTTAAAAAAAAAAGCTGTGTATTTAGATATGGTTGCTCTCTCCCTTAAAACGCAATGATGCTCTATATATTGCAACACTTGATTATGTAACTTCCATCACACTGAAATTAATTTCTTGCACTACCCAATTATCTACATTTAAAAAGCATCATAAGAACATATGAGAATAAGAATCCAAACAAATTCTATATCCCAAAAAAAGAATCCTATAAAAATAATTTGGGCAAAGGATTGAAGTTGTTCATACCAACCCAGATGACTTCTGTGAAAAAATACCTACTACCTCAACGAAATCAGAGTGAATATATGATCCTCCATTCTAACCACTTGCCGTAACAGGAATCTAGGTTATCATAGAAATCTAAGCCTTCTAAAACATATTTTGATAGAACCAACAGAAGAGCATATATAAATTCTTTTAATGTGACTTGTCAAAGGTTTGAAGCAACAAGATGACAAAAAAAAAAAGAATGTCATGCTGAAATAATAGTCATAGGAAAAAGGACAACAGAACTAGTTGAAGAAATGGAATATGCCATGCTGGTGAAGCAGAGTAACATGGAACTCACCTGATAGCCATTGAACACAACCATCTTTTGAAATCTTCAACAATGCAACAATCAATACAACACTATAACTTAAATACTTTCCCTTCGTTCCAGCCCCGGAAGTATGCTTCTTGCTGAAAACAAAGTAACTTAAACAAAAAAGAAAAGTGGACACCTACGATGTAAGTGATGGTTGACAGAGTCCTCCATTGTGTGTAACAATCATGAAGTTAAAGAGTCATAGTTGTTACACTGTTTAATAAAACCTGACTGCCTAAATTCATCATATGCAAGTATAATGCCAAATAATAAATATTCTGTCCATAGAAGCCTTCATTTCAAGTGCAGATTGCAGTATTCAATGTATTAAACAGGTGTTCTAGATCACATCAAATAAATACCAAGACATGAATAACAAAAGCATGTGAGTTTATGTTATATATACCGCTACTATCAAGAGGCATCAAGTTCTCATGTGCAATACATCACGACCAAGTTCATAATACTCATAAGATACCAACAACTAAAGAAAGCTAGTAAGCCACAAAGATCCAACCATAATAAGCAACAAGTTTCTCAGAGAAACACCACAACAAAAACCATCTCAAAAGCACAAAGCATCACTTCAGGGCATATCCTATCCCATGTATCCAGGCATGAATTCTCTTGGTAAAGTCTCCTACCACACTATGCAGAAACTCTTGTGTCAAAAAGGATCTGCATAACTTGCATCATTCAGAGATCAAAACCACAGATTATTTGCAGTCCCAAATTCAAATCACAGATTAATTGCATTGCATAAAATAACAGTAATACTAACACAACAAGATAACAACCGTAATGAACAATGTAGCAAAACAAATTACATAAAAGCACATATGTATAAACATTGTCCAATCTTTGTTTCAAGGTAAGCCACAATCCATCAAAACCAGCTGAACAAAGTTAACAAGCATATCCATATCCATTCCACATAAATAAAGAAGGAGAAGAAAAAGCATGAAACCCAGCATAAAAAAGGATAACAGACTATCATGTTGGGTGAGCAAAAAGAAATGAAGCAAAGCCTGGAAGCGATGCAGCCTCAGACCTTGCCAGGGCATTCCCTAGCAATGTGCCCCATCTCACCACAATTGTAACAAGACCGGTCATTCCCACCGCCTCCCCCACCGTACCTTCTGCTGCCACGGCCTCCTCCCTGGGAGCAATCTCTGGCAAGATGTCCCATCTCACCACAGTTATAGCAAGCGGCACCGCCACCGTCACTACCCTGGTGACAATCTTTGGCAAAATGCCCAGTCTCACCGCAATTATAACACGCTCCGCCACCACCATAGCTTCCGCCGCCCCTTCCCCTCCCACCACCGTACCCCCCTCCCCAGGATCCGCCGCCACGGCCACCTCCAAACCCTTCCCTCCGACCGTCGCCGCCGCCGCCGCCGCCGCCGCCGCCCCCCTGGACGTTGGATCCGTCGGGACCGGTGACGTCGACGGCCTTGATGCGGCCATCGTCGCCCTCGGTGACCATGAACTCGACGATCTCGCCCTCGGTCAGGGTACGGTATCCTTCAGCCTTGATGGAGGACTGGTGGACGAAGAGGTCCTCCCCGCCGTCGTCCGGCGAGATGAAACCGAACCCCTTGGTGTTGTTGAACCACTTCACCGTTCCCCTCGATCGGTCGTTCGCCTGCTCCATCGAAGCGGTGGAAGCCAGCCCAGAGATCACCGAGGGAACCTTAACCCTCACGCTAAGAGAGAGAAGAAACGAAACTCGCTCCCTGTCTCACCGATGCTCGTCGAGGCGTCGCTTTCGGCGTGTTAAGCGTACCGTGATTTGGAGCGGGGCCTCCGAGGCGAATCGAGGAAAGTAGATCTAACCGCCAAGACGGAAAGGATGCGAAGCTGTGACCGTCAGATCAGCTAAGTTCCATCTTCACCCTAAAAGCTTCATTTCTGTGTGTTAATAGTTCGTCTTATCGACGTCTCTTCGAGAAAAGAGACAAAAAGAGAGAGGTCTTGTCGGCAGGGGAAATGAGAACGGGTTCCACTGGAGATCCGAAACTGCACAGATCCACACCCGATATTAGGATGGGATTGGATACGTTATAGAAGTCGTGGTATCACTGGATGTATATTTAAGACCGCAACCAATCGGATAAGACACGAACAAAAGCTGAAAGAACGCAAGGCTGGACGACGAGAGGAGACGAACAAAGGACACGGGAGAAAACTACAGATGGAAAGGATAAGATGAAAAGATGAATTTTTTATTAACTCTAATTTAAATGGTTATAGATACCACTTGGATAAATAAAAATATTCAAGTGATGTGTATTTATTCTCTAACAAAAACTAATGCAATAAGTGGACCAGACTGATTAGTGGTCCAATTTTTGAATTTTTTATCTCGTTCTAATAACTATGACTAAAACTGAGAAAAAGAAGGATGATACTTATGATCGTGATACAAGTAAAAAAGAGTAAATAATTGGATTAATTTGTTTCTATAACAAAAGCAATAATATCAAAAGTGTACAAAATTAAACCCAGTCAAAATTGAGGTTTCGAAATATGTTCTTGTATGGTAGAGGAGGATCAGAAGTCACCAAGTAACGAAATAAAAGGTTGCAGCATGATTCTAAACTGAAGTAAGAAGTACGTCCAGATTTTTTTTTACTGAATCCGGAATCTACAACTTGTCAGATAAGCCGCCTCCTCGTCTTGCTCCTCCAGAAAGATACACTACCATGAAGAATACCTCAAACTATTTCTTTTTCTTTGATTTTGACAATGACTGCGCATAAGCAGTTCCCTGAACAAAAAAGACAGAAGTTGAGTTGTGTAGAATGGTGAAAGAACAGACGAATCCAACTTAAAAGCAAAGAACACGGCCAGAAAAATTATACAAAATCTATGAACCAGATTAATTTCAGTAAAATCTTAAGCAATAAGAGGACAACACAAGTAAACATCCTCCAATTGCAGCAAATTAATATTTACCTGCAACCACTCATCCATGTCAGCATCTGTGGTTTTGGTGCCTACTTCCACCTTCGGAGATCTCTTTGTTTTCTGCATGGAAGAAAACACACAAAGAAACAAACAAAGATGGTTTAAATTGGCATGATGAAATAGCATGAGCATGAGAACATAAAAGTTGAATTTCTCAACTAGATTTTAAGCTTGAAATGGTCAACAGGAATTGATCTCAAAGACGTCACCTATAAACTAACAGAAGATAAAGTTCTTTCTGACGACCAAATGATCTCATTTATTTTAAAAATTCAAGTAAAGAATGAACCGGGGCAACATTCGCTTGGTGCTCAGGATAGAGACCATTCTCAGAAAGAAAAAGGTATTCATAGTTTTTTTCTAGTTACATATTTGCATCCTCGGAGCTAAACACCAGAGCCGAATAAAATAAAAGGTAAATTTTGGGACTGGTACTGTCTTTGGATTAACTAAGCTCTACAAATTGCATGTCATCCAGGCAATGGCTTCTAGGTTTTTCTTGCAATTCAGGAAATAGTTGTGTAACAATCTTCAAATACATGAAGGTACTGACTTAAAAAGTAATTTCTTAGAAGTGAAAAGGGATGTCACTATTATTTCACTCCCAAAATTAAACATACAATTTAAAAATTGTAACTCCTGCATCTAGGATATACATGCATACATATCTTATTCTGGTAAGGTATGATTGATTAAATTGAACTCTCAGAGGCTTTGGTAGCAATTGGTCAACTCCTCCATATTTAAAAAATACATTACATACAGTGTCTACCAATTGATCCTTGACAACATAATTTCAAAATAATTTTAACCCTTGTTTACTTCCATTAATTATTTTGGCATACTCTTGACTTGATCCACTACTAAAACGACAATACTACACCCTAGTTTAAAAATAGATGCCAAAAATAGTTTCTTGCACTAAGAAACCAAACTTATCAAATGAAAAGTTTATGTGAAACTTGAAACTCAGCAGAGGTACACTTGCAACAGCTTCAGTTATTCTATACTTTAATATGAAAAATATGCTAGAAAGATGCAATTTAGCAGCATTAATTATCTAATCAATAAAATCTTGTAACCAATTAAAGGTTCACAGCAAATGATCAAATAATTAAAGTACCTTTGATAACTGTTGAATTTGACCATATGCCCAGAATCCCAAAAGACCAATCAGAGCAACTCCAAGGGTCACAAGAAAAACTGACTCAATGGTTAAAAGACCTCCAGCTTCTACAACTTCAATGGTGCCATTATAGAAAACATTCTGATATGGTTGCTGATCAATCTCATAAACTACCATTCCCACTAAATCAAAAGAGCCAGGCTGCATAGCAAATCTATCATTGAGTGCATAAAGGATTTGCATGAGAAACATACAGTAGTAAGAGCAAGATAAGTGGCTCATAGGAAACATGTATCTCAACAGGCATGAAACTATTAAGACTATCTCAATCACATAAATGAAGCACTCACCTGCAAGTATTTGCTAACAGCAAATACATATGGGAAGGTAGCTTGAGCAGAAACAGGTACTGATGCATTATAGAACTCCTGCAGTAAGATTTTAACAGAAACACTTACTATCACCATTTGGGATACCAAATAAAGGACAAGAAGCATAAGTGATGTAAGACTGACCAAAAACACACATATGTTTCACGATATATGTGGCAACAAAAAATTGACATTACAAATTCAAGAAAACAAATGACCAATACTTTCATCACAGAAAAAAAAAATGTATGAAATAGTAGCAACAAAAGCATGTCCTTCACAAGATGTTAGGACATCAACAAGGCAAGCTGATAACCATTGCTCTGCTAAAATAGCAGCTGACTACAAGTTCAAATAATTCTCACCTCAATTGTGGGAAAATTCAGAAATGGGTTAATCAAACATAACAAGTAACCAAAAATTGTAGCTCATAACTTCGCTAGAAGACAAGACTTGACTAAAGTATGATGCTACAATCTGCATTGATCACAACTTGCAAGAAGCTACAAATTTGTCAGCTAGAAAAAGAAGTCCAATTTGAAGTTTCAAAGTCCTTTGGATCAATTTGCCAAGCTACCAACTTGTTGAAGTAGAACATGTTAACAAGTACTTCTGTAATCTGCATATAACTTTTCAGAAATTATAATGACTTGCATTTTCAAGCCTAAGCATCAGAGTAGAAGTAAGACTTAGAAGAAGACAACAGATCCACTCTAGAAATCCAAGGACTAATTCACTTGAACTAATAATGAGATTTGCATAAAAACCTTAACTTACATGTTGTAAGCCTGTAAGTAGACCAAAATTAAGAAAACCAAATTTTCCTAGGGTATTGCTGGTTCTGCTCGTTAGAAGCTATTTTCCAAAGTTGATGCTTCATTTCAAGGTGATGACAAGCAGAGAAATGCCATTTAAGTCGAATGATGGTTACTTGTAATTCTCAGACATCATCTAATCATCTAGGTAAAATATTAATCCAAAAGACCTCAATGGGTTGTCAAGATCCACAAACAAGAAAAAGAAGACAAAAGCAATTTAGGATTGGTCAGAAACATAAAATCTGACAAGAGATGGCATAGAATGACATAACTGTTAATTTGTTAAGTTCATCTAGATTCTAGTGCTGGATTTTCTTTAGTTATGGATGGACCGCAATAAACAGATTTCAAACCTTATAAAGCAGACTACTCTATGAATCAATAAAACCTGACCATGTGGTGATCCAACAGCAGTAACAACTTGTTCCAGTAAGTTCAAATGTATGTTGTTCGACTTCCAGTTGATTTATATGCTCACTTACAGTCAACATTGAGAAGTACAGAATACTAGCTATGAATCAAATAAAACTGTACACAGTTACACATGATAAATAGCACTCATACTTCTCTGAGCTATCTATGGACAAGGCAAAGAAAAAGTTCAGGGGTAACGTATGAAAATAAAATTGATGCCAATACATGATAATATGCATATTTTTTTAACCACGGATAACATGACCAAGATAAATGCAGCTAAGCAAAAATAACACGAGGGGATTGTATGTGATGCCCACTATATAGCAATCATGCTGTAAGCCCATAACAGGCATCCAAATGGATACACACCTGCACAGTAAGATTCTGCACAAACATGTGATGATCGAACGGGAGATGAAGGCTAGCATGTATAGCAACCACTTTTAAAGCTGCTTCACCTGCATGTTTTCCAGATGATAGCATCAATTATATGCACATAGTACAACAGTTTGAATAAGAAGAGAAGCTTATACAAGAGGCTTGGACAAATGCAAGGTCTAGGGAATCTCGGTATGCAACCTTACCTCTAACAAAAACCAGCTAAATTGTCACAGAGACGACAACTTATCAAAGTGAGCAGGTACACATCATAACATGGCAGCAAGGACTAAAAAGTACTATGGTTGAAGGTAGAATATGCCTATGGCTTGTATAGAGAATACTGATGTTGTGCACAAAGACCAGTGATATGTCAGATTCATTGTTTTGTGTGTCACTTGCAAAACAAATCAGATAATAGAAGATAAATAATGGGAAGTAGTTTACTCAGCTTCCGCTACCTCAAATGGAAAATCTAAATAACCACAGAAAAAAAGGATAAGAAACTGGAAACAACATCAGCAAATCAAAATAAATCAAAAATCTATAAATCCGACCCACAGTTTCCAGTTTATGCTTGATAACATAAATATAAGATAGAAACAAATTCGTTCATGTTTCTGCTACTTCATCTAGAGTAGCCTGAAGATATAACAATTTAGTATTATCATTGAAAGAGAACTATAAAATATTACAACTGAAAATCAAAGATACACTGCATATATTGACTAGTAACTTATATTTGGTTAGACTGTCAAGAACCAGAAATTTTAATGTGGTAAAAAAGCAAATCTGGCAATACAGAAGATCTTAATTATGAGTCTGTACTGCATTAGGAGTACACAAAAATAATGAAACAAGCAAAAAAGTCAATAAGAGGATAGAAATGCAAAAACTTAGTGCTGAATTAGGTTCAGATTTTAAAAAGGCAGTAGGAATGCACCCTCATTATGTAAGCCAACCAGTAGTTCAGTTTCTTCTCCTGCTGGTACTACTGCACGGACAAAAAGATAGTACAGTGGTTAAAATGAAAATTAGATACTTTCCTATTTGAAATTATTAGCTATTCCCAGAAGTAGTACTTACATTTAGCGGCGTTCTTTGGGAATACACAGACCGTATCTATTCCAGGAGCTGGATCCAGAGCTCCATCAAAAACTTGAGTGTCATCACCAACTATGCCAAGATCACTTCCTTCAACAACTTCCGTTGCAGCAACATCCTCATCTGACTGGCATCTAGCAACTGCCAGAATTCAGAGAATAGATAGTCAGCAAAGGAAAATCAGCACTTGTAGACACATCTAACCTAGTAAGGCTTCAAGAGCAACTTGAAATTATGATCTTTAAGTCATACAGTCCAAGAGGGGGAAAATTCTATTTGTTAAATGACTATATTATAAGGAGCATCCACGTCAGCATCCTACCTTAATCGATGAACAATTAGTGAAAAGGGGAAAGAACATCTTAAGATGAACTAGGACAATTAAAGTGAACCATCTGATTTAGTTCAGACATGGTTGTTCTATAAACACCGCAAAATTGTAAATAATCCCATCCCAGATCCTTTTCAAGAGAGCACTGTTCATGCTAGAAATATTTATTCCATGGACAATAAACCAGAAACATTGGCCCAGGGCATCTCTTTGGTCACAACGAGCCCTAAAAACTTTTGCAGAAAGCTTTTTTTTTTCCCTACCGGTGTAGGTATGTCTGGAGAGAGCAAAGTAGCAGAATTTCATAAATATTTCCAGAAAGAGAGCTTGTGTTTATATCAGCTCGGATCGAGGCTAAACAGTGGTGTAGCTTTCTGTAGTTCTCGCCTCACGTTCTTGCTTCAGTATGTCTGTTCACCTGTCCATCCTTTTTTTCTTTTTTCTGTGTCCTCATTGATACATGCCCCCCCTTTTTTATCCATTTCTCCTGTATTCATTTCGTCTCGGTTGGAAAGTTAAATCTTCTCAAACCCCACAAGGAAATACCAACATAGCGTTCATGGTGTACAGTAAATATCCAATCAATCGGAATTCCCATGGTATAATTCCTCGAAGGACATAAGCCTTCAAACTTAACATGGATCCATTCCCTAGAAAAAATCCCGATCAATGGATCATCTACACAGAACCATAATTCACACCGGGATGAATAAACGTAACAACAATAATCCCTGCAGATCTACAATATCCATGAGTGCAGATCAACTAAAAGACCCAGAAAAGGGAGAAGAACAAGGCAATCAAGAACAACCTCCTACGCAGAACCAAACAAACAAACCGCGTCCAAAAAACTGCCCCTCAGTCGTAACAATAGCAAGTACAACACCGATCGACGAGTTCCAGCTCCAAAAAGACACATCGGGATTCAAAGAGCGCGAGATCGGATCGTTCGAGGACATCGAAGAGAATACCTTGGACGAGCGGAGACGCGAGGAGGAGAAGCGCGATCAGGAACGAGTAAACCCTAATCGCCATGACTAACGGCGAGAGCGAGGGGCGATCGATGAATCGGGCCGCAGCCGTTCGATGGAGACTCGAGAAGAGAACGATGCGAGAGGTACGAACAGATGCCAGACTAAGAAGCACCCTCCCTTACGATCATACGATAGGGGATCCTTTCCAAACATGCCGTTAAATGCAACTATGCAATTCGCATACTAACACGGATCATATTGTCATCCGAAATAACGGCCGTCATAAATGCCTTTAACGGATTTAATGGGTTTAACCAAACCCCAGTCTTCAAGCGTTACTTTTCGAGGCCAGCCCGAAATAGCGGCTGTCAGATAACTTGCAATTTTCGGGCTTGGATCGGAACATTTAACACGTTATGGACCGAAACGAATACCAAATAACAACCGTTATAAACGTTTTTAACGGATTACATGAGCTTGAACCAAACCCGAATCTTACGATTTTTTGGGCTCAACCCAATCACTAGCAATTGAACCAATCACCTGCTGCAAAACGGAAAGGAAAGGATCCATAGGAAGCTGGTCAGGTAGCCATTACAGATGGACTTGAAGCTTGGAAACCAACATGCAATGGAAGAGCTTGAGATCCAATGACAGCATTGGACTCGTATCAAATGCATCCTTTTGGTTCATAGAGTTCCAAAGAATTCAAGCATAATCACAAGAATTCCACACTCAGGACAAGCAACAATATCTGAAAAATCTTATAGAGTTCCGAAGAACCTAAGTCTAACATAGCTTCAGATTTGACACAGTTCCGAGTTGGTAATACGTCAACAACACAGAAGGGATTCCCAAGTGTTGCTTCAAAGAAAGATATGGTGAAAGCACGCAGCATACGAATCCAATTTAGAGCTTAGTCTCCATGGATGGTATACCGCTCCCATTTTTTGCTAGGATCATATATCTAGAAACAAAAAATTACATGGTTAGATAAAAGAGCCAGAAAAATTAGCCAACACAATAAAGAAATTTAGTAGTTTCCCAGAAATCTTAAACAATGATGAGCACAAGATATTAGCTGAACAAAGAGGCGTACCTCCCATCTCGATGCAGGGAAGATATGCTTATTCTTCTCGTACCAATGTCTCTCGACAACTTTTCCAGCATGGGACTGCAAATTGGTGAAAAACATTATCATAAGAATGATCAAGCCTTTCTATTGTCTACAAAACTCCTTGAAATTAGATTAATCTCCTGACTTCAATGACATCAACAGACTATCATCCCATAAGTTACCCACTAAACAGTTAAATGAGGCAAAAGGAAAGTATACTGCACCTCATCTTCTCGATGGTTGCATCAGCAATGGTTCGAACATCCTCATGAACATCAAAGTGAAAAAGCTGCAAATGTTAAACAGTTGAGATCATAAATCCTATATCTCAAGGTCCCAGAAGTATATTTTGTTCATCAGTGAAAAGTATGAATAAAGAAAATCCTCATGTAACATGTTATTAGGGACCCTTTTTTCCTTAAAAATGTCAGGAAAAGCAGCAATACTTGCAATATCAATATTTTTTGTTCAACTTTCAACTATTCACACAATATGGAAAAGCTCATCCCAAGAACTGATCCTTCAACTTATTCCACAATATGGAAAAGCTCATCCCAAGAAACTGATCCTGACACCTTTATGATCGTTGGGTTAAGAAGTCAATGACATGAAAGGTTTGCTACCAGATAGCAAGTTATGCCAATGACAAGGAAAACTCCATCAATAAATTGTAGCCCATATATAAATTACAATGATTTACGAGTGATACTGCTGTAAAAAGTACGGATGAAACAACAGCATAAAAGGCTTCATAAAGGATGCACAAATAAAAATAGCAGCAGCAACAGTCCAAAATATCAATGAGAAAAAAGAAGTTGCAAAACAAAACTGGAGTTATAGCAAGCAGGATCATTACCGGTCCACTTTTGCCCCTTGCTTTGTTGATAATTAACTCATAAAAACTGTGTTGCTGTCAATTTAAAAACAAACATAAGAACACAAAAATTAACTCATCGACCACATTTAGACGAAAGACTAAATTAAAACCAATAGTAAACTACGAAGGATTGTGACATAAAAACATACATGAGGTATGATCAGGTCTTCTTTTACATAAAGAAGGTTCTCCACTGATGTTGTTCGAATCTCTCGAAACTCTGGTGCAAGTTGCTGCTGAACAGCTCGGAGAAATTCTCCAATAGTGTCACCTTTGCGAACCTAATGGTTAATTTTACACAGCTTAATAGCACACCTTGAAAAAGATCATCTATGATTAATAGTGTTAAACTTGCCTGGATAATCCTTCTGTGCCCTGCACCATCCCAGTAACTATATGTGATTTCTAGAGGCTCATCTGCAATATTATAAAACCAGCTAAGCATTAATGTCTGGATTAACAACCCAAACATAGCAATGGCGACAAACTCCCAACATACTTTTAATTAATTCCTGCTCATGCTGCCACTGCCGCCGTAATCGTTCCCGTTCTGCTTGTTCCTCTGCTTCTCTCTCACTGAAAGATTATCCTTGCCACCGGCACAAAGTTTTAAAACAACCAAGAATTGAAACAGACATATTTTGGTATCGCTTAAAATTTCACCAAATTCAACCACACATTATGCCATACCTATCGGGCAGAAAGCTCGTCTCAACAGTTGGGTCCTTCCCAAGTTTCCCATGACCAAACTTCCTTTTATCATGGTTCTCTTCTGAATGGTAGAACAGTTTTCAGCAATAGGATCAGAACTAAGATAATATAACTTTTTCAGAAGTACAATCAAGACCAACAGAATAAAAGCATAGACCATGTATTGTTTCATTGGTAGTATGCTAGGGACAAAAGAGTTAACTTGTGCTTCAATTATTACTCGCCACGGACTCATTTTATCTTTAACCATGACTAGCTAAGCATATACAGGAAAGCAACTGGTATTTTATGGAAAAAATTGGATACACTGCCAAGGAAGACAATTTGACAGGCTAACTGCTCTGCACGAAATTGATATGATTAAGGGAAGACCATGAACACCTGGAGAATGACAAGAATCTATAGTAACCATGCCAAGGCAAAAATGCTAACTATGGCGATAGGCTGGACCAAGGTCAGAATCAAAATAGGAATGTCTTTAAATTTGACATAGATGAGCATTAGATAAGAGTTAGTCAATATATCTTTTTACAACTGTCACATTATTCTGATATACACTATATAATTTATGCACAAGTTGCACCATTTAAGTAACATTCAGAAACCAAGAACTTGAAAGAGAAACAGCATCAAGGTATACATTTTTACACCTAGACATACAATGACCTAGACATACACAAATGTAGTTACATCAAAGTTGATGTCATGAAGCAAAGATATACATTTTTACACCAACTGCAAGATATAAGTACTTTAGATAAAACCTTGCAGTCACAATCATGGTTTCATATATTGGACCAACATGTACCAACCAGTATTTACTGATCTACTAAATATTTATCGGTATTCATTTTTCTAATTAATATTTTTCTATAAATTTTAATGATAAGGATGATACACTGGTACCATATTAGTCTAACAAGTCAAAATTGTACTAGACCAGTATTTAAAACATTTGTCACTTTAAGCTTGGAAAAAATCGTGTGCTCCAAGTTAATGGGTTCCAAAGAAATCCAAAAAATTAGGAAAATGCAATGATCTAAAGGATGGAAACAAGTGCATGATGCACTGAGGAGCATACATTTGTTGCATGCATAGGAGATGAAAAGGGTAAGTCCAACAAACAAAAGGATTCAAAACAAAAAAGCTTTGGGAATGTTTGCAATTCTAATCGTTCTCAACACTAAAAAGAAGAATGATGTGCATGATGAAGGTTCATAAAGCGGTCTAAGATACTGCAAATAAGACCATAATGACTAATAAAAAAGGAAGAACAAGAAAACATCCAGCATAGAAATACATTTTTCTTTTCTAAAAAAATGGAGAATAGATTGCATTCACTTAGGCAACTAGGAGTTCTCAGACAATGTGACACCTCACACCTAGAATAACACACATACTGGAAGATGCAAGAGACCATGAACTTACTATTTTCCATGTCTTCCTCATCACTCCCATTATCAATTTCATCGAAGAAGGATAAACGTGAATCTCCCTTTACCCTCCTCTTTTTCCGTTTTTGCATCTGAAGTTCTTCCTCCCTGTGACAGAATATACAAAATATGTTAACTTAATAGGACATTTAGGGAATAAAATGATCGTGCAAAGACTTAAACTCACTCTTGCTGCATCTTTTGAAGCTTCTCCTTCTCTTCCTCCTCGATTTTGTTACGTATATTGACCCTCTTTAAAACAAAATGAAAAAATTGGGATGTGTTGCATATCAACATAAGAAATGAGCAAATGAGCAATTCGATTATTAGATATTACCTTCTCAACATATTGTTCTCTGGTTACTAGACCAATTGTTTCCTTCTTAAATGCAGTCTCCAGAATCTGGCACCCATTGTATATTCAAATAAAAAATGAATCAGGAATGAAGAACCTTTTAAGCTGACCAAGAAATACTTCAAAAACTTTAACATTTACTATCTATGGAAAAAATTTTGCAGGTGGTGAACCAGTCATCATTGAAATATTTTAACAGAATATTTTACCACTATAATTCACAAACATCCAAGTGAAGATTATTCAAGTGGCATAGAGTAAGCACATACTAGCCAAAATCATAAACCCTAAAGATTGCTGGATATTTCTGATCCGCAAAGCCTCACTCAGGTTGAACACAAGCCCTCTATATACTCTTTGCAGAGCTTGACATTTGTCATGTTTATATCAAGGTTTCAGCAGATCGCTTATCTATCGGGTAAACAATCTCAGTACCTCCTATGTGGTTGCTACAAGTCTAACTTCTCAACTTGTTGGGCTCTGACTGTAATAAACCAGATATTCCTTCCAATGTGTGGAAGCACTCTCTTATAACCATGAAGCAACGGAGCAGCCTTTTCTAAAGCCAGCTTTCATTACCCTTTTTTCTTTTCAGTTGCCACCCGTCCTCCCATCCACGACATGAACTTCAATATAAACACATGCATTAAACCATCTTAAACATATTATAAACACAAGTTGATTATGTGACGTTTTTTTATCCTCGGTTCTTAGGGTTTGAGCAAGTAACCAAGTTCTAGTTTGATTAACAACATCTTTTTTTCATAAATATGAAGAAGAATTGCTTTCGTGATCTCCATCAACATGATAGAATGTTAACGCAGCCGATAATCACATGCAGAAACCTTCAATAGATTATAGTTTCAAACATAACCATGACAAAATCTAAAACCGACTTCAGATATGAGTAAAAGATGTACTCTGCGTCAACTAAATCGGAATCCAAGAAAACCAAAACCCTAATGCTCCGATCTTTTGCAGATTTCTCGAAAGGGAAAAAAGGTGCCGTTCATGATAACAGGAGAGGGAAATCCTAATTAGCGGGAAGGCAGAAGACCGAAGGATTAATCTTAAGGGAGATGCAAAGGAGGAGGTTGAGGAAACGCTAAGCGGATGGAAATAATACCTCTGAGGTGCCGGAGCCGAACTGTAGGAGACCGGACTGGCCGCCGGCGGAGGCGTTCTTCTTCCGCTCCTCGAGCTTCCGGCGCTCAACCTCCCGCTGCTTCTCCAGCCGCCGTATCCGCACCGCGTCCTGGGCGGTGCCCACGTACCCATCCCCCATACCCGACATCGTTCTCTCTTACGTGAGGCCCCTCCCCCACCGCCCCCTCCGACGATCACCCTTACTCGAAACAAGCCAAGTTGATGGTATGGTTGGTATTATGTAGATCAACAAGCACGTGAAATGCACGTGGTAACTAATCGAAACCCACGTCAAGGATTGGATTTCCTAATTGAGAACAGACACGATTCAAGATTTTCACCGCACCGTGAAGAGTTAGTTCCATTGTCTAAATTTGGCAATCTGGCATGTTTTGATTGGCAAACATGTGCAAAGCTCAACCGTAACCTATATATGATGTCGCAGACTCAAATTAATCCAGAACTAATCTACATGTGCAAAGCTCAACCGTAACCCAATCGCCTAATCAAACGAAAATCAAGTGACATTATTAATAAAGAAATATGATTCAATAAAATAGGATAAACTTAAATTTAACTAATAGAGAGTATATCGTCAACTAATCTTCCTCCGATGAAAGTCAACATTTACCCATCTACCTATGTGGGAAGGGTCCAAATAGTTATCGACCTCCTTTTTCATTATTGTCTATATGTATAACTAAAATAAGATTGTTAGAGATAATTAGGTAGTATTTTCCTATAGAATATTCTATAAAATATTATATCCCTTTATGATTAGGTATAAAAGCTCATCCTCAACAAAATGAAAAGTGACTTATCATTTTTGGATAAGTCATGTCCATACTCATATATCTCGAGTTACTAACTTGCATCGAAGGGATATGATTGAAAAATCTCTTTTAACCTTAATCTTCATGTAAGTGGCATCTTAGGTGCTCCGTGTTTCCATCTCAAAGGCAATCTTAAACAACCTTATACATATAAGTCTGGGCCACATCGGGCTAATTAGGATGTTAACAATTTATTCCCTCAACATTTTTTATGCTAGAAGGAGGATTCGATTCTATATAAATATCTGCTCATCGACCCTCTCAATGAATACTCAAACGATGATGATTTACCCTTAATTTATAATACTTCACTCAACATAGACAGTAGTCACCCTTTTCCCACATGAATGCATTCATCTCGATGCAAATGTCAATGTGATCTTTGCATCTATTCAATGACTCAAACCTCTCCCCCTAGAGACAATCCCAAACCACCTACTCATCCCTATTGAGATGTTCTTGAATCTCACCCAATAAGTGTAGATGCTAACGATATAATAAAGGTCGTCACTCCACTTTTGCCCTGATTAGCCTAACATGCGACACCACCAGCTCAACCACCATCGACACCTATTAAGGTTCCTCCACTCGGTGTGATACTAACATCCAAAGAGCACCCAAGGATTTGACGGAGAGGGCACTTCACTCCCCAATCATGAAATTTAACAAACCATACTATTACTTTATCCTTACTGAATTCAAGACTTAATCGATGGATTTAACGAAGGATTCCTTACAGATCCAACTATGGTAGATGAATCATTGTTTAGAGGAAATACAACGAGAGTTCCAACTATCCAAATGGGAAGTGCTAGTTGAGCCCATCTTGGGTTGATCATCATTCACCCAGAAAATCTAGAAATAATTAATTATAGTAAACTTTTACCTCTCATTATTTAAGGCATTCGATGGTAGTACCGACTCGATAGAGCATATTGTAGCTTTTCGTGCTCAAATGTCATTGTATGTAACTTCAAACTGTATCATATCTTTCCAACCATGTTAAGAGACTCAACATAGGAATGATATGCTTGCTTGAAGCTATTTTTCATTGATTCTTTTGCCCAACTCATGAGGCAGTTAAATTTTACTTCCTCAAGAATATGCGCTCGAGTCCATCGATATCAATGCTTCTCGAACTCAAGCAAGAAAAGGAGAAAACACTTGCAAACTTCATCGCTCGATTCACCAATGAAATTCAAGACATGATAGATGCTTATCTGTCACCCATAATATAGACACTCATAATGAGACTCAAGCTCTCTCATCTCTTATAGTCGTTGGTGGAGAGGCCATCGGTGATTGTACCAAAGGTACTTTAGAATGTCAATTAATATATTATCATCAAGACAATGGTCTCTAATAAGCATGATGGGTCACACAAGAGACTGAAGCAAGAGCGACCACAATCCACCTCAACCTCGAGGTCATCGCGATAAAGGAAGAATGAACAACCAGTGTTACGTTACCCAAGGTTCAAGCGAATCCCCCTAAATATGTCTAGAATTAAAGTTTTTCTACATATAAAAAAGAAGGTGGCTCTTGAAAAACCCTCACTTGATGAAGACTCCATTGGCAAAAAAAGACGAGTCTAAATACTATTGGTTTCATCGAGAATACAGTCACAACATAAAACATTATCATGACTTAAAAGAGCAAACTGAAGAACTCATATATTGGAGACACCTCGAGTGGGTCATTCAAAAGTACTAGGAACCCTCACCCTAATCTCAATGATCAGTGGAGAGATAGATTTGACGTCATCGTATGTCATTATTAATGGACCCTCCTCGGGGGGAGATAGCTCCTCGAGTCGTAAAGCTTATGCCCAACTACCATTGAAAAACACTAAAGGATGAAGGGCGACCTAGAGATAACATTCAAGGAGGAAGAGACGGAGTACCTCGACCCAAACCACGATAATGCTTTAGTAGTTTCCATAAGGATTATCAATGCTTGAATAAAGAGGGTCATGATAGACATAAGTAGTTATACCGATATCCTTTACTTTGATTATTTATAAAAACTCAAGCTCAGCTCTCGAGTAGCGACCTTACCACTATGACTTCTTCGTTGATAGGGTTCACTAGTAACTTTATCTCCTTTCTTGAAACTATGAACTTGCATGTCACATTCAAAGACGAGTCTTGCTCCAAAATGATATTGGCTAGATTCATGATGATGAGAATCCCCTCGATATATAATGCAATTATAGACCAATCTTCATTAATAGATTGAGGGTGGTGGTGTCAACCTATCATATAGTGATGAAGTTCTTGATAAAAACTAATATTGGAGAGCTAAGAAGAAACCCAAGGGAGTCATATTGATGCTACCTGATAGCAATCTCCCTACCGAATAAGGTCTAATCCGATGCGTCACCTAGAGACCCTCGAATATTTACTAAGTTCATCCTATATCTTAAACTGGTGGAGTCGTTGATTGAAGCACTCCTAAATAAGGCTCGACTTGATTGAGTTGTCAAAGTCGCGATGACACTTTCTAAAGAGAGATGGATACAACTCATCAACTTGCTTCAAGAGGATGTCGAGGTGTTTACATGATCATCAAGAGATATGTCGGGAATCGACCCTAACGTAGCTTAGGATTACTTGAATATTTCTCTCAAGGCACGACCAATGGAGCAAAGGCATTGTAAGTTTGTTCTTGATCGTCAGTAGACAATTTGTGATGAGATAGAAAAGTTGTTAGGGGCAAGAATTAATATCGAGATGCAGTACCCCTAATGGCTCGCTAACGTTATACTCATTAAAAGATCTAATAGAAATTGAAGGATGTATATTAACTATACCGATCTCAATAAGGCGTGTCCGAATGATAGCTATCCTCTTTCTCATATTGATCAGTTGGTTGTTGCTACCTTGAGTTATGAGCTCTTCACCTTTATAGATGTATTCTTAGGATATAACTAAATCAAAATGACACTAGAGGATTGGGAACATACTTTTGTTATTATCGACCAAGGCATGTATTGCTACTGAGTCATGTCATTTAGATTGAAAAATGAGGGAGCGACATCCCAAGGGATGATGAACAAGATGTTCAAGTATTAGATCGGAAGAAACATTAAAGCTTACATAGATGACATTATAGTGAAGACCAGTACAATTGACTTGCATTTGATGGGCTTAACCAAGACGTTTCAAGTTCTAAAGAATCACCAGTTCAGCCCTTCGAGCCTTTGCCTCGACAATAAGCATGGGTCTCCTCTCTCCTTCTTTAGTCCCTTTATTTCTTTGTGGAGATTATCGATTACAAGGGACTACTGGTGAAGAAAGGGAGCCAACATCTTGTACATGTCGATTAAAACCATTGGTGAAGAGGGCTAATTATGACTTAACTTATTAGCACTTCATTATGATAGCACGTGCCGATCAAAACCTTCGAGGGGGAGTGATAAATCTACTTCATCACCTCTAAGCATAAGGACCCTTGGTAGTATTGTTTCATGACTATGTTGTCGTCTTATACTTTTTTCCCCTCTTGCAAGCCCTCTCATCTTGGTTGCACTGGTGTATTTAGGACCATATTCGGTAGATCGGTTATTTGTAATGCCATAAAAGGCAAGGGCTTGCCCTTGCACAAGTTAAAACATTAATCATTATCTCTCTCCTCTTTTCCCCCAAAGAGGACATTGAACTTCAGGGCTCTTTAAAAATATCGATTCCTTGAAGGTAAGAGTTAATACTTTATTCGGTTCCTCTGTAAGATTTTGTTCCCCCTCGAGTTCTTCATCCCATTAAGAGTGGGGCACCTTTCTCATGACATTCTTCTTCTTTGACTTGACGGTACTTAAAAGATAGTTAAATCGAGTCAGACTCGAGGCCTTGATGGATAGCTCATGAACAATAACCAAAGGAGACGAAGAGGCTACCACCGTACTTGAAGAGGAACCAATTCTTTTTTTTTCAAAGCTCAAAGGTCAACACCTGTAGAAGATCAAAAATCACAAGGCTACACTGGTTAATTTTCTTAAAAGTATAAAAAGAAGTGAGAAGACAAAGTGTTTAGGTCATACTTCGAGGATCCAGGTTGAGACTCACATCGATCGGCCAATCCTTGTCTTTTTTTTGGATAGGCTCAAAAGAAGAGAGTATATCTTTCAACCGAAATACTTGATCTGCCTCCTCATTTAACAATAAGGGATGTGTATTATCTATGAGGTGTGCCGACCAGGTGAGACTGAACATCCAATCTCGACCTGAATCTATCAGGAAGAAGTGCTTCTTCAAACTTTTATTGTTAGAAGAGGCATCACTAACTCTAAAGTCCTTCTAAGCAATCAGGTAGTAGCCACATTCACCTTGCGTAGTTGAAAACGGACAACAAAGAGTTTGCATGTCGAGGTAATATCGGCATACCAATATTCTTCGATGAATACTACTAAGTAGCATCACAAGTTAGTTGTCAAATGTCTTCCACTATTATAGGTAAGACACTTCCATTGGATGGAGGAAAAAACAAAGTCATACTTCTAGAGCATCAAAAGACAAGAAAAATGACCTAAACATGAGGTCGAATTGATGGTGACCAAACCGAGGGATTTACAGATCAAACTCGGTTTGGATAGAATACCTGGTTTGCAAGTGATCTAGGAGTTGTGCACTTACCACTAAGTCTTTATTATACGTACTTTTTATAAATTCTATGTCTTAAAGAACCTTCAAGTTCATAGGAATTGACTCCCTCGATGAGGGAGAGGTCGGGACTTCCTCCACCCTTAGGCTATCCAAGGATGGAGCGTCGACCCCTTTGACTATCTAACAGTCATGAGATCAAAAGAAGCTAATGCAAAAAAGGATAGACATCCCGATCTTCGGAGGTAGAAGAGTAAGATGCTAGAAGACCAAGGCGTTATTGAATCAATGCATTAGAAAAATGAAAAACCCAAAAATCGACTCACATTACATAAAACTGGGGCTAAGCAAAGGTGACTCCTAAGAGGGCTTTGGAGGCTCAAATGAAAGAATAAGCCTCACCCCCCATGGTCAAGAGAAATTTATAGGAAGGTGATAAATCTCTCTCCTCATACGATGATGACAAATGTCCTTTCGGATCAATTCTAAAATGACATTTACTGATGAAGGGGCACCTTGAAAAATATAAAAATAATCGATATGCGAAGATCATCTTGGAAAATATAAAAGTGACCAATATATAAAAAACTCGATATGTTTCAGAAAAAAAACCGTCATAATAGGAAACACAAAGCAAAATGTGCATGAGGCATGTGAGTTGAGAAAACCCGACCCGTATTAAAAAAACATGCTATGATAGTAAGCATAAGATATAATATATCCAAGGCATATGAGTCGAAAAAAACCTGACCCATATTATAAACAACTTGTCACGACAGGGGTACAAGATAAAATATGCCAAAAACGCATGAGTCAGAAAAATCCAGCCCATGCTAGAAGAAATCTGTCACCTACTATGGCGAGAGGCACAAGACCAAATGTGCCCGATAAATGTGCCCGAGATGCATGAGTCGAGAAAACCCAACCTTCATCAGAAGAAACTTATAACGACAGAATGTGCAAGGTAAAATATACTCAAGGCACGTTAATCAGGAAAGTCCAACCCCTTCCTCTACTTGAGACATACAAATCGAAAAGCTTGACTCCACCTCCGCCCAAGGCATGGGGGTATGGAAGTTTAACCCCCACGTCTGCCTGAGGCACGGGGGTCGGGCTTCTTGACCCCCACCTCCGCCTAAGGCATAGAGGTCGGGTAACCAAATGCCCACCTCCTCCTTAGGCATGAAGGTCGGGAAGCTCAAACCCCACACAAGGTGCAGAGGTCAAAAAACCCGACCTCATTTGAGTAATGTGCATCCCTCAACAATATGATGAGCAGGTTGGTATTAGATCATCACCAACAGCGTTGGGGGAGATGATCCTAAACGAACGAGCTAGACAAACTTATGTTGAATGATACGAGGTGCATGATGGACTAGATGTGTCAAACAAACTCATGTCGGATAAATTAAACATGCCACTAAGTCGATAATGTGTTGAAGATGTATGAGCTCAATGTGTCGAATGAATCAAATGTCATACTTGAGACCCCTCTAGTAAGAGCCCCGAAGCATGCCTTGGTGGGGGATTGACAAATGATATAAAGTATACTATTAACTAATCATCATCCGACATAACTGTCACGTAATGTCTAGGGTGGAAGGAGAAGACGATGGTCATCCTTCACTCATCTGCTCATGTGGGAAAAGATTTAAAACAAACAGTTATGAGCTATCTCTCTCTCCCCTTGTTATCGCCCACATAGATAAGAGGTTAAGAAAAGACTGTTGGATATGAATAAAAGCTACATCCCTATAAAATATTTTATTAAATATTCTATCCCTTTACGATCATGTATAAAAACTTATTTTTAACACAACGAAAAAAGATCTATCTTTTTTGTATTTCATGTTACTAACTTGGATTAGATTGAAAAAATTGTCTCATTTGCATCCACACTTGTATATTTCATGTTAGCAAGTAACGATGAGATCAAGGACTTCTTCTCTCAACACTAATAATAAGATTGTTCTTCTCAAATTTCTAAAATAATCTCTCCAAAATATAAAAATACATATATATATTCATAGAAAAGTAAGGATCAAACATCAGATTTATGAATTTAGTCTCACCTCCGAAAAATATTTACAAAATAACATGAGTACCGAATAGATTAGATGAAAATGGATGCTCTTTTGTACCATGAGCAGCATTTTTTTTCCTCTGGCTATGAGAAAAGGCTTGTAACTCCTTTTAATTTGATTATAATGTCAGATATACAGCAGAGAGTTCTTTCGATAGCCCACTGCTTTAGCATAAAAAAAATAAAGAGGACAGTTGCAACATTGGATCATGTTTGCTCCCTGTTGTACCAAGATTCACCTAGCATTCAATGAGCAGCATCTGGTGAGACAGTAGTCAATCATCTTGATTAAGCATATCTCATGGCTTACATGGACGCAAGCCCCAGCTTAAATGCCTTCATTCCATCTGATCACTTGTCTTCAGGAGCGACTCGTGCTGTACAGCAGCTGAAACTGATGGGGATCTTTGTGTCGTCTCCTGCCGTGCGGACTATGTTGGTGGTGGTGGTGCTGCTGCTGAGGCTTTGGTTTGGAGTATAGTGATGAGAAACCTTGCAGTTGTGTAGAAGGAGAGAGATAGTTATGTATTTGATCATTCTGCAACACAGCAATGCCCACTGGGGACCTATAGCGTGCAATATGAGCTTGACATATCTGTTGCTGCTGGTGCTGCTGCTGTGAATTGCCTATGGTGTTGTTCATTTGTGGTCCATAGAACGGGTTGCCTGCATAATGTGGTAATTGTGGTTGCACCTACAAAGAAAAACAACCATTTAACCTCCAAGAAACCTGAATCAAGAGAGAGAGAGAGAGAGAGAGGGAGTATCGGAACAGGATAACAATCAATAAAACCATTCGTAAAAAATGATCCATAACAAATGAAATTTGAATTTGTGATGATCTCCACCAATTGATTTTAATACTAAACAGCCATTTGTGGAAAATGTTATTCACAGAGAGTTTATGAGTACCTGTTGAGTAGCTGGAGCAACTAGCTTCTCTCGGTAAGCTGGAACATATGGTACATGAGAGACTGGGAAGGGAACCTGGGCATGGAAAAAGGGAGAATGAAGCTGCACAGGAGCCTTCACTCCATTTGCAGGACTACCAGCATCACCGTTAGTGGATAACGAAAGAAAATCACAGCTCTGAGGAAGATGCGAACGGCAAATTATTAGGAACAGCAAGTGGAAAAAGAAAAACAGAGGACAATTAATAGAAATTACCTGCTTTTGTTTGTACTCAGATAAGACCGATGATATGTGAGCTGAATCAAGTCTTCTGTTACATGAAATTTCATTTGTTCCTCCATGTTTGCTCCTCTCCACTGTAGAACCATAGATAGCAGCAGATGCCACAATTTTCAATCTACTTTGTAAACCAGCTCTCTCATTGTTTACTAGTTCACATGATTCCGACCCAACCCTGGACTTTGAGTCCTCAGATGGCAGTATGAGTGTGTGGTGCTGCTCCTTTTCCTGGTAGCTTTTTATCATATGGCTTATGAATACATGAATAGCACACTTTTTCCATAATGGTGTTACATCAAGAGGAACCTGCAAGGAGAGAACCTACTGATGCAGCTACACAAATACAAGACTAGATGAAAATACAAGACTACCAATAATGCAAATGAGGTGTAGACTGATGCAGCTACACAAATAGTAATAGTCGTAGACTGATTTCAGTTTAGATACCTGACCAAATGAGGTGTTAAACAAGATGCCTCGATTGAACCTTAGTAACAAAGCTTTAGTACTCGAGTACTAAGAAAAATGCCAAAAACATGGAAATGATAATTCTCTCATTCTGGTAAAAGCAACAACTAAACCTACGAGCAATCAAGAAGACTGCTATCCTGAATATAGCAAACTAGATTTGATACTTCCAAGCAATTTGACAGTGTCAACTAAACCTACAGAAGTGATGTAGTAAACACGGCATTAATGTATGCTAAGCTTGATGTCAAGACCAATGTACTACATCTCTTGAACTATAAAAAAGCAACTTTTTATGTAATTCATAAACCACCTTCATAGTTGGAAGATCAACTTCTTTTGAAGTAATACTAGTGGCAGGGCCAGGCCAAACTGCAGAATTGCTTGAAGAAAGCTGAATATGGGGCGGAACATTTCCTGACAAATATATCTGGAGGTTACACAACAATTAATTGAATCATAAGCCAAACATAAGATGGTCAAAATTATTTTGCATGTGGTATGTTCATCTGTGATATATGATCAATACCTTTCTGGTACACAAGTTTTGTATTGCTTTCACTGTTATGCATCAAATATTGAACCTCATGTTTCAGTGCAGCGGATCCAACACATCCATTCTGAAAGCAACAAAAAAGAATTCATGTCACTGGATAAAAAATGTTGAACCTTAATCTGAAGTCAGGGATTCAGCATTACTGGTTGTAGCATTTCTGATTTGCATGGTGGAAAGGCTATGATAGAACCACATTGAGTAGGTTGCAGTGTTCTACACAGAAAGGAAATAAATGGCAAATTGAATAAGAAAGACATCAATTTGTTAATTAAACATTACAAAATGAAATATAACATGAAACATGCAGGATCTACCTATTTTCAGTACAATGACGAGGCAAAACTCCTGAGCGGCTCAAAAAACTTTTAAGATTTCCAGGAATATTTTCTGGGTGCACATTTTCAGATAGAGGAGTTATATGACTTCCAGAATCAGGGGCTATACTCAAACCTGAATCAATAGTTTGCATTCCAGACTTTGTGTCGGGTTGCTTGGAAATAGCATGTTCATTCTTCATTGGTTTTTCTAATGTCTTCTCCAAACAAAAAGAGGGACTCTTAATTCCATTGGTAGTGCTTTGTTGCAAAAGATTTTTGTCCTCTTTCATAGCTGTTGAGTAAGATATTATACTTGAATTCCATCCAACAAAAGTCAAACCAAAAGGAATACACACATAGGAATCAATGGATAAAGCAGTTGAGCATGAAAGCAATAAAAACTCGCCTTCTGAATGAGCAGTTGGGGTAGCAATATTATCCTGGTGATTCTCGGAGATTGCCCTGTCTTTATCGTCCTGACTTCTCTCTTTAATAGGTAGAATTCTGGATAATGCACACAAGGCTTGGAGTACTTCCTTTTCATCCTCAGTTAATGAGCCAAGCAGCTTTTCATACAGAAAATAAAAGTCATTTATCTCGGACCTGTAGGCATAAACCAAACAAACATAAAAAGAAAAAACTACAAAAGAAACTGACCACATTTTGCTTGCATCTCCTTCCACCATTCCCATGCAGCACTTGGAGTCCATTAAAAGTATGATAGGGTTTCTTTGCACCTCGTATTGCAGGAGATGATGACTGGCTGCTGCATTTATTGATAGCTGAAGCAGAAAAGATCCAGGGACCGTCAACCATACAGAAAACTTAAACCAGCCAATAATATAGGACATCCCAAAAACTTTCTTAATTTGTAGCAGAGCAGCCACATATACCATGAATCAAGAAGCAGAGATTATACTACTCCATATAACTAACTCACAGTGCTTGGAAAAACACAAAAACAGAGTTGAAGCCAACTTGTAAAACTTCATATATTTAGAAAAGCTCCTAAAGAACTATAGAGTCCCTACAATTTTTTGGTAAGTACAAGATATAACTACTGCACACGCACAAAGAACCAGAAAGCGAAAAGACTAGAGATTTCTGGCATCGAGCTTATCCTAAACATAAATAAAGAACATGTAATGTATTAAAAAAGTCATAAAGATAAGCTTTGAGGAAATAGCTTTAAAAAAGCAATACACAACAGTTACTGATACCTGATCTCAATTTCCTTGGCACGGGTGAAGGATCAACAGCATCACAATCATCAACCACCTTTTGAAGTTTGAAATGAGTCACATAAAAATAGCTCAAAAAATCAAGAAGTAACAAATAAAGGGGAAAATCGAACCTTTCCATCAAGTCTAGCTCTCTTCCTATTATTTGGACTAGCGGAAGTGGGAGTAGTAAGCATCGGCCAAAAACGTGCACCTTCTTCCGACCTGCCGCCGTCTGCTTCTCCCAATGCCTCGTTATGGCTCAAGCTCCACCTTGAAACCCTGCTGACCTTCTCCTTCTTCCACCTAACCATCTCCGACTCTCATCTACTCCATCTCCACCACTATAGTCACCTTTGTCACTCGAAACCGCAAAATATCAGAAAGGAACTAAAGAATTAACGACTGGAGCACCAAACACACCGAAGCAAGGGAAAGAAGGAAGCAGAGGAATGCAAGAAGACAAAATAACGAACAAGCTGGTACGCACACGTTATCCAACGGAGAAGCAGATATGACAGCAAAACAGTTTCTTGGTTTAACTTCACCGAAAAAAAGAATCAGCTCGGTACTCCAGACGTAAATAGAAGAGGGGGCAGGGGAATTAGAGGAAGGGAGACTGCCAAGTACCGATAGGCGAGGAGGAGCCAGTTGGCTGGCGCTTTGTGGCG
>CM017191.1:33047646-33161339 GCA_004837865.1 Musa balbisiana | reverse complement strand
CCATAACCGAGATGCATTCCCCTCGCTCGATCAAGGAGGTGCAACGACTCACCGGGAAGTTGGCAGCGCTCAGCAGGTTCATGTCACGTTCCGACGACAAGTGCCTCCCTTTCTTCCGAGCTCTGCGACAGGCCGACAACTTTACATGGACCTCGAAGTGCGAAGAAGCCTTCGAAAAGTTGAAAGTGTGCCTCGCCCGCTTGCCCCGACTCGCCTCGCCCGAACCGACAGAAACCCTTGGTCTCTACCTGGCGGCCTCGACGAAGGCAGTCAGCTCGATGTTAGTTCGGGAAACACTACCAACGCAACAACCCGTATATTATGTCAGCCATGTCCTCATCGGGCCCGAGGCACGGTACTCTCCGATCGAGAAGCTAACCCTCGTACTAATGAAGACGACCCGAAAGTTGCAACCCTATTTCCAAGCTCACACAATCAAAGTGATCATCGACCAGCCATTGCGACAAATCCTTTCCAACTTCGACGCATCAGGTCGGATGCTGCGGTGGTCAATCGAGCTCAGCAAATTCGACGTTCAGTACTCTCCTAGGACCGCCATCAAAGCCTAGGTACTGGCTGACTTTATTTCTGAGCTAACTCTTGAAAACCATGCTATTGGGTAGGAGAACAACGAGAGCACGTGGACCCTGTACGTGGACGACTCGTCCACTACCGAAGTAGCTGGGGTCGGGCTTATCCTCAAAGGCCCATCCGGAGAAACCTATGAGAGGTCGCTTCGATTACAATTCTGAGCCACCAACAACGAGGTCGAGTACGAGGTGCTACTTCATGGCCTATGCCTCGCTATGGAGATGCATGTGGACAACCTCGAAGTCTTCAGCGACTTCCAGCTGGTAACGAGACACGTCAATGGGAGCTACGAAGCTCGAGACCCAACTATGGTATTATACCTGACAGAGGTGAAGCGGCTCGCCCACCGCTTCAATCGCCTCTCAATCGCTAGAATACCTCGAGCACAGAACACGCGGGCCGACGCGCTAGCCAGATCGACCTCCGCTCGTAGCCCCGCGTTGGATCCAGCAATTGAGTCTATAACGACACCGATAGTGATGACTCACGAGGTCGCCAAAACGGAGGTACCATTAAGCTGGATACAAGAGATTCTCCGCTTCAAGAAGGATGGAAAGAAGCCCGATGACCCGACGACTGCGAGACGATTGAGACGAACCCAAGTCTGGTACTACGTCGTCGGTGGAAAGTTGTACCAAAGGGCCTTCTCTCAACCTCTCTTACGTTGCCTCACGCCATCAAAAGCTGAAACGGTCCTCGCCGAGCTCCACGAGGGATCTGTGGGGAGCACATCGGGTGATGAACCTTGGCCTTCAAGACTCTCCGACAAGGGTACTACTGGCCAACCATGCGTTGGGACGCCATGTTATACGTGCAGCAGTGCCAACAATGCCAAAGGCACGCCCGACTGTAACATCAGCCAACAGTCCCTCTTACCCCGATGGATGCAGCCTGACCCTTAGTCCAATGGGGACACGATCTCCTTAGACCCTTCCCTCCAGCATCGGGACAATGGCGCTTTCTCATAGTCAGGGTCGACTATTTCACGAAGTGGATTGAAGCCGAACCCTTGACCACCTCGATATCCAACTTAGTCAACAAAAGACTCTCGGCATTGACCCATGGAGTAAGTCGTGTTGACTCACCGGTCACGATATATTTGTTCATCAATAACACGTATTATAGAACTGGTGAAATCGAGAAATAATATATCAGTGTTACTGTTACGGCACAGGGAATCTATTCCGTCAAAGAGAGGATCACTATCAAATAACCAACCATATTTATAGTTCATATCACTCGAATTGAATTGCTTTCATGCATCTCAAAGCACGCATTACCTTGATTTCTGCATCTAGCCTCTGACCTGTGGGCGCAAGCCGTCTGCCAGTCTCTCCTTTGCCTTCTAACAGAAGAAATCGTTCGCTTCCTAAATGCCTATGTGCAACGGTATCTAATCAGTATCAAAGCCTTGTAGAAACAGATAGATGATACAATGAGTTGAGGTTCCCACAACCTAAACTTTGCTGCAGTGAGTGGTTGACAGCCTTGTGCGCCATCACAAGTACACACCCTGGAAAGGCAAGCGAAGGCAAGTGAAGCCCATCGACTCCGACAACTCATTAGGTGAGAAGGAAGGAGATATAATACTCCATTGGGACACAGACGCCCCTATTCTTTCTTCTCTGGTCCCATTAAAGTCAGCAGCGCCACTTCCATCATGGGGCGTCTGAACCCAGGCAAGCTTCGTGGGGCCTCTCACCCCAGTTTCCTTGGAGACCGTTCATGACTGCAGCAGCAGACTCCATTTCCACGCCTAATTTGCTGCCGCATCTCCACATTTCTGCCGACCTGAGAACCCATTAAAGTAGAAACTGCGAGGAAACAGAGCCGAAGCAAGAGACCATCTGCTTCCACTTTCATGACAGTAACGAATGCTTTTTTACTCCAGTTTGATCCACCGCCTTTTCACTGCACAAGTTCTTCGACTGGGGAGAACATCTGTCGACCCTCGTCGATTCTTTCACGTAAGAGATAGATAACATGCAACCGCTGTGCCTCGTCTTCCTCTTCCTCTGCTCCACCCTGTTGCTGCAGTGGTCGCAGGGATGTCACCCCCACGACCGTTCGGCCCTTCTCGCCTTCAAGGCCGGCATCACTGCCGACCCCTCCGGCCTCCTCCGCTCCTGGGACTCGGCCACGGACTGTTGCTCCGCGTGGGACGGCGTGGCCTGCGACGCTGCCACTGGCCGCGTCGTCAACGTCTCCCGCCCTGGCCTCTCCTCCGGGCCCGACTTCATCTCCGACGCCTCCATTGCCGGGAGGCTCTCGCCTGCCCTCGGCGACCTCTTCTCCCTCCGGTTGCTCGATCTCAGCAACCTCAAGCAGCTCGCCGGCCCCATTCCACCCGCCCTCGGCCGCCTCTCCCGCCTTGAACACCTCCTCCTCGACTCCAACCAACTCACCGGCTGCATCCCCTCCGCCTTCGCAAACCTCACCCGACTCCGGAAGCTCTCCCTCGGCAACAACCGCCTCTCCGGATCGCTTCCCCCTTCCATGTTCACCTCTCCATTTCTCTCCGTGCTCTCTCTTTCCAACAACAGGCTAACCGGCGGCATCCCGGCATGCATCGGGCGGGTACCTGCCATGGAGGCACTAGACCTCCATGGCAACCACCTCACCGGCTCCATCCCCATGGAGATCGGATTGCTGCGAAGGCTCACTGTTCTTGATCTTTCAGAGAACAAGATCTCCGGCGGCATCCCCAGCTCCATAGGCAAGCTCGAAAACCTGGTGGTTCTCTACTTGAACCAGAACCGCATCACGGGAAGCATCCCGCCTTCCATCGCCGGTATGGTCTCGCTGCAGTTCTGTAGGATGTCGGAGAACCAGCTCACCGGGAGGATCCCGGATTCGATCGGCGGCCTACCTAGCATCGAGCGACTGATACTGGAGAACAACAAGCTCACCGGTCAGCTGCCAGCCGCCATAGGACGCCTCGCCACGCTCACGGACATCTTCTTCTCCAACAACCGATTTACCGGCAGGATCCCTTCCAGCTTCGCCAACCTGGCCAATCTGCAGACGTTAGACCTGTCGCGGAACCGCCTCTGTGGCCCGATCCCCGCCGAGCTCTCCCGGCTGCGGAACCTCCAAGAGCTGGATCTCTCCTTCAACCCCCCGTTGCACTTGGGCAGGCCGCCGAGCTGGCTCGGCCAGATGAACATATTCAAGCTTGTCCTGGCGGATACAGGGATCTCCGGTCCTCTGCCTGACTGGCTGTCGTCGGCGTCGTCCATCTCGATCCTCGACCTTTCCAGCAACGGACTGGTGGGGGATCTCCCGCCGTGGATCGGCAACATGACCGGGCTCTCGTTGCTCAACCTCTCCAACAACTCTCTGCATTCGGGGATCCCGGAGGGGTTCAAGAACCTGACGCTGCTGATGGACCTGGACCTGCACGCCAACGAGCTGTACGGCCGGCTACGGCCAGTGCTGGCGAAGGGGACGCAGGACCCCTTGGGGCACTACCGGACGCTGGATCTGTCGCGCAACCGGTTCACCGGGGGGCTTGACGAGGACGTGGGGGAGCTGGCCGCGATGGACACAATAGAGAGGCTAGTGGTGTCGCACAACCCAGAGCTTGGCGGCGGGATACCGGCGTCCATGTCGAGGCTGGCGGCGCTGAAGGAGGTGGGGATGGCGGGGAACGGGCTCTCCGGGAGCATACCTGAGGGCGTGCTGGACCTCGCGCGACTGACCGAGTTCGATGTGTCAGATAACAGGCTCAGCGGTCGGATACCGCGCCATCGGGCTCCCTTGACGGCGGAGGGCTTCAGAGGAAACACGGGGCTCTGCGGCGCGCCTCTCCCGCCATGCAAGCTGTAGTAACGAGCCAAAGTACACAGGAAGGAGCCTCAGATTTAATTTTCCGATGTCAAGGTGACCGAGAACAAAACAAAAGTTTCTTGTTTCACAATTCATGGAAACGTAAGAACGGCTTGCTCTTTTTTCTTTTTTCCTTTTTCCTTTTTTTTGGGTCTTATTGTCTATTAAGTTGAGGAATCTTAATATATCAAACTATATGATATAACATAAAACTACATAGTTACATAATTGATGGAGATTGATGAATATATATCTATATACTTGAGCTCCTCCAATCGAACAGTATCCATCTGGTTCAAACCGTTTTCAGTTATATTTGATTAAAATAAGATAGTTTGAATCGTAATCGATTCAAATTTATTTAATCGAATCGATTAATTCGAATCAATTAATCAGTTTATAATTTAAATAATTATATATATATATAATAAATTAGTTCAATTCAATTGAACCGAACTGAAATATTGGTTCGGTTCAATTTGAACACCTCTACCATTTATGGCTTGCACAATATTTTTCTACTAATACATTTATAAATATGTGTAAAAAAACTAAATCTATGATCATATATGAGGACCTCCTTCACAGATAAAATGAATATTCTTTATATTTTTATTTTCATCACAAGTAAATTTGATTAGGTTTTGCGCTAATCTCCAATCTCCAACCGATGTTTAAGAGCGGCAGAAGTCTATGAGATTGTTAAGAACCGTTTAATAGTCAAAATCATATATCATGGTCTACATCGACTCAAAATATTTATCATGGTATTAAGTTTCAATTATATATTGATCTGATATTTAAGCTTTTTTTTCACTTAAGTTCAGTTTACGATCATTCGAGCAAAAATCCTATTTATCATGTCATATCGTGACAAATCTTAGTTTTAATGTCACTCCAGTGTTTAACTGGTTGACAGCGTTGTTTTTGCATTAGAGAAACCGTCAAAGAAAGGCTGCTACTTCGAACAACACTTGCAACGAGCATGATCTCGAACGGAAAGCAAACAATCGAAGAAAGCCGATCAACCAGAAGCTTCACATCAAGAAAACAAACAGTTCGATCCAACCCTCCATGGGAACTAATCAGGCAAAGTAAAGGATTACCTTCTTCGAAAATGAAGTGAAATCCATGTCCCAAGTGCCACTCCAACGAAACGCAGCCGAAGGTGATCCCGCCCTAATTACAGACAAACCTCATTCCAAGATCAAGAACCAAGGAAGGAAGCCAATTCAAGAAACGGTTGAGAGATCGGAATTACCGAAGCTGATGAACGTGATCATCGGGAACCCTGTCGCAGGCTCCACGAACAAGGGGATCTCCTCGGCCGCTTCCAGACGCGAGGACTCCAACCGAACAAGACAATCTCCATCGTCTGCTTCCAGACGCGAGGACTCCAACCGGGAGAACCGTGATCTCGCAAACATCGATCTCTCCTACCACTTCTTGAGGCAGCGACAATGCGCGTTCGTGGTGGGGCGACTCCAGGAACAAGACAATCTCCATCGTCTGCTTCCAGACGCGAGGACTCCAACCGGGAGAACCGTGATCTCGCAAACATCGATCTCTCCTACCACTTCTTGAGGCAGCGACAATGCGCGTTCGTGGTGGGGCGACTCCAGGAACAAGACAATCTCCATCGTCTGCTTCCAGACGCGAGGACTCCAACCGGGAGAACCGTGATCTCGCAAACATCGATCTCTCCTACCACTTCTTGAGGCAGCGACAATGCGCGTTCGTGGTGGGGCGACTCCAGGAACAAGACAATCTCCATCGTCTGCTTCCAGACGCGAGGACTCCAACCGGGAGAACCGTGATCTCGCAAACATCGATCTCTCCTACCACTTCTTGAGGCAGCGACAATGCGCGTTCGTGGTGGGGCGACTCCAGGAACAAGACAATCTCCATCGTCTGCTTCCAGATGCGCGGACTCTGACCAGTAGAACCGTGATCTCGCAAACATCGATCTCTCCTACCACTTCTTGAGGCAGCGACAATGCGCGTTCGTGGTGGGGCGACTCCAGGAACAAGACAATCTCCATCGTCTGCTTCCAGACGCGAGGACTCCAACCGGGAGAACCGTGATCTCGCAAACATCGATCTCTCCTACCACTTCTTGAGGCAGCGACAATGCGCGTTCGTGGTGGGGCGACTCCAGGAACAAGACAATCTCCATCGTCTGCTTCCAGACGCGAGGACTCCAACCGGGAGAACCGTGATCTCGCAAACATCGATCTCTCCTACCACTTCTTGAGGCAGCGACAATGCGCGTTCGTGGTGGGGCGACTCCAGGAACAAGACAATCTCCATCGTCTGCTTCCAGATGCGCGGACTCTGACCAGTAGAACCGTGATCGCGCGGACGTCTGACCAGTACCGTGATCTCACAACGTCGACCTCTTCTACCGCTTCTTGAGGCGACGCCAGAGCGCGTTAAGAAGGCGAGAGAGTGGGGGACAACAGGAGAGCGGAAAGCGAGAAGTGACGATGGGGGAAGATGGGGAGGTGGTGGGAAAGGGAGTTAAATAGGCGGAGGCAAATCGAAATGGGAGGGAAAGCGAGATTTGATATATGCAAAATAGACACGCAAAATAAAACCAAGATTTTATGCAAAATTAAAGCGATTTTATCCACCGAATATCAATATCAACATATATACATATTTAACATTTGATACGAGTGATCCGTACTAATCCACCAAAGACCTATATACCGATTTATTGATATACTCGACTGGTACAATCCGATATGTATCATGATTGATCAATACAACGATATAGACCGAAAAGATGAACCATATATAAAATAATTCTGAAAATGCTATAGCCTTGAAGAGAACCTGATCAAGATAATATGCAAATTAATCCTCTAAAGGTAACATATGAAAACTTGAAGGGTGGCCAAAACTGAAATTGCATGTTATCAAGTGAAATAATCCAAATTGAGTGCTACAAGATATTTCAATTTGCTTCATCAAAACACACTATAAATAAGAATGATGGAAATTCAAAGTTGCCAAAACACTATTACATCTAATTTGCCAAAGGGAAGAATGGATTTTACATCAGAATGCGCACTACAGCTAGACCAACAGCAGATATGGAAACAAGAGTCCCAATGCAATACTTTATGACATCGTATTTTGCTGCCTCTAACTGTGCCCTTAATGCATGGATTTCCTGGAAAAATTACAAAGATAAACCAAATTTAGACATACTAAACCAAAAACTACGCACAGAATTATCAGTATTTTTTTTTCTCCTTGATCTGGGAAACTTACCCTGTCGAGTTTGGTAGTAAGTTCTGTGGTTTCTGCACTTTGTTTGGCTAACTCGTCACGTATGCGCCTAAACAATTAGAAAAAAGAAGTTAAAAGTAAAGCTACTACATTCATCCAGTACAGCACATGAAAAATGAAAAGCTACTTGCAATAAGCACATACATAATCATTGATCAATGCTACTGATGGTAGTCCTATTTGTTTGTTCCAGGCATAACAAAGGTGATAAAAAATGAACAAACTCAAATGAAACATTGGATCAACATTAGCACAGTGATCTAGCAACACTCAGACCAGAACGTCTTGATGATAAATCAGAATTCAAATCAACATGAACTCTTGTTTTTTGTTACCTACAACAATCTAGCGGATTGTCAATAAAAGTCAGATTTAGCACCAAGTTTAACTATTTTCTTATGCAATCGAGATCTCTTCATCTGAACTAGCATGGTTAACCTAGTTGTTAAATTAAAAAGGTGTATTTTCTGTAACAAATATGGACAATAATTCAGCCTGAGATATCACCACATATTCCATTATCAAATAGACATTAACATCCCTTACCCTCTCTCGAGGTTTAGATCCAAGCGCTGCCCAGCAGTTACCTTGTCAATTTCATATCTGTTTAAGACAGTGAGTTTAAATTAAAGAAAGAAGTATAAATCTGGATATAATTGGCTTACTAATCTGTTATATACGTCAATGCAAACCAGACCTAAGTTCACTACGCATTTTCTCGATATCAACTCGAAGTTTTTCAGTCTCTCGTTGCAGCAATGCAAAGTGATGATCCTGCAATCATATGACATAAGTTTAAAAAAAAGCGAGTATATAGAGTAGAATCTGAACAGAGGGCCTAATGAACTGTAAATTGACAAACTTGTTACCCTCATGTAGTATTATAATAGATAAATCAGCTATCAATTGAGACATCACAAGACGGACTAACATGTTCACAATCCAACTGAGATGTACCTTTACTGAATGATATTAATTCCATGCTTTGATGACCAAGCTTGTTGAAACTGCTAATTTCAAATATGGCATGATAAAGTTCAACATGTTCACAAGTACTTTAGGGTGTCTTCATCAAAAATTTCTGAAAAGTTCCTTTAGGAACAATATTTATGGAAATGATTGCAAATGCTTGCAATATGTCTAATCATAAAAGGTCTGTTAACTTCAAAGTGATTATCTGATCAAATAAGTGTTTAGTAAAACAACTTCTTAACAAATATCGGTAGCACCAAAGCTACTGACATTGGTGGAAATGGCAGTGGAAAAACTACACACTAATTGTTCAATTTTTTCAAGCTAGAAAAGTATTAGTTCTGGAAGTCTGCCATAAATTTTCATGCATTATGCGTCACTTCATAAAATTGCAGCACAACAAAAATATAGCTAGAAACACTTGTGGGTGCAATATTAGCTATACTAACAAAAAAGATGCTTGTTGATGCTACCACACAGACTTGTGATCAAATCTATCCAAACTAAATCAATAACTTAAACATAGATTGAAGTTTCTAGACTCATTTTAAACTATTCTCATAGTGGATGTACCGAAAACTCATGCCCATTCGGATAGACAAATCAAAGGTGCAAGCGATTGCGGAATGACGAACTCCAAAGAAGGTGCCAGAGTTGAGATCCTTCCTTGGTTTCGTCAATTACTATCGACGCTTCATAGCGGGGTATTCGAAGCGTGCAACTCCACTGACGGAGTTGTTAAAGGAGCAGCCTTGAAAGTGGTCTGACAAATGTGAAATAGCATTCCAAGATGGAGAGCCCTTCTGGAAGAACCGGTGCTCAAACGCTTCATAGCGGGGTATTGCTGTTCTGGAAGAACCGGTGCTCAAATTGTCGGACTATGGAGAGCCCTTCGAAGTCCATACAGATGCTTCAGACTTCGCTATCGGGGGAGTGCTCATGCAGGAGAGCGGCAATATTCGATGCATGAGAAGGAGATGACGGCGGTGATCCACTGTCTACGAGTTTGGCGACACTATTTTCTCGGATCGCGATTTGTGCTGAGGACAGACAACATCGCTCTGAGCTATTTCCAAACTCAGAAGAAACTCTCCCCAAAGCAAGCACGATGGCAAGACTTCTTGGCTGAATTTGATATGGCAATGGAGTACAAGCCTGGAAAGGCAAATGTCGTGGCCGATGCATTGAGTCGGAAAGTGGAGCGTGTGAATGTCGTACAATTGGAGGGCAGAGGCCAAGCTAGTCAATTGCACTCCAACTTCCTTTCCAGGATCAGGGATGGACTGTATAGTGATCCCCAGGCAGTTATTCTGATGCAGCTCATCAAAGAAGGCAAGGCACGACGATTTTGGGTCCAAGAGGGACTCGTTTACACAAAAGGGAATAGGGTTTATATCCATCGAGTGAACAATTTGAGGCGTGAACTCTTAAGAGAGTGTCACGATTCCCTTTGGGCTGGACACCCGGGCATTCACAGAACATTGGCTCTCGTGGAGAGGGCCTTCTACTGGCCGAAGATGGGAACTGATGTGGAGGAGTATGTTCGAACGTGCCTCACTTACCAACAAGACAAGGCGGAGCAGCGGAAGCTGGTAGGACTTTTGGAGTCGTTGCCCGTGCCGGAAAGGCTGTGGGAGAGCATTTCCTTGGACTTCATATCAAGCTTGCCACTTATAGGGAGACTCGGATCGATACTCACGGTGGTCGATCGATTTTCAAAGTATGCAACTTTCATTGCTGCTCCCCTACACTATTCAGCAGAGGAGGCAGCCAAGCTGACGATGAAGGATGTGGTGAAGTATTGGGGAGTCCCGCACAATATCATTAGTGATCGAGATGCTCGGTTCCTGGGACGATTCTGGACCGAGCTATTCAAATTGTTGGGGTCAAAGTTATACTTCTCCACAAGCCTCCACCCCCAGACGGATGGCCAGACTGAAAGGATAAACTCGCTCTTGGAGCAATATCTTCGGCACTACGTGAGTGCCAACCAACGAGATTGGGTGAAGCTGTTGGACATTGCCCAATTCTCCTACAACTTGCAGTGGAGCTCTGCGTCCAACAAGAGCCCCTTCGAGATTATTACAGGGCAACAACCGTCAACCCCTCACACCATGGTAATTGGGTATACTGGGAGTAGTCCGTCCACCTATCACTTTGCAAGGGAGTGGCACCGAAATGCAGATATTGCACGGGCTTACTTGGAGAATGCGGTAAAAAGAATGAAGAAGTGGGCAGACTTGGGAAGGCGACTGCAAGAATTCAAGATCGGCGATTTGGTGTTGGTCAAGCTCCAACCAGCATCTCTCCAATTCTTTAGGGATAAAGTACATAAAGGATTGGCGCGCAAGTATGAAGGGCCCTTCCCAATTATCAGCAGGGTGGGCAACGTCTCCTACAAGTTGCAACTGCCGGCGTGGTTCAAAATTCGCAACGTTCTTCACGCCAGCAACCTAAAAGCCTACCACTCGGATCCGCAAGATGCTTCCCGAAGTGTTCCAACTCGGCTACCCCCCACTAGAGTCTCCTACGAGAAGCGAGTTGAAACCATTTTAGCGGATCGCAAGATAAAGCTACCCAACGGAGTTGAGCAGACCGAGTACTTGGTGAAGTGGCGAAAGCTTCCCTGAACTTAAGCCAGTTGGGAGCCTGAAGATGCCTTGCGACATAAAGAAACAATTATCAACAACTATCAACAAGTGTCGACGAGGGCGTCGACAGTTTAAGTGGGGGAGAATGTCACGAACGGTCGTCGCGCACCCGCAACAACTCCATTCAACGAACCGTTCGTCGCTCTCATCTACATGTACAGCTGCTTGGCAGCAATGTTTTGTCTTGGTTTTGAGTCATTTTGCTTGTAAAAATGTAAGTTCAAACAAGTTGCAGCGCTACAAAGCGATCGCTCACCGAACCGAGCAAAACAGCCCCAAAACAGCTCCGTTTTCGTGTGCCGCGAGCTGATTTCTGCAGTCCGCTTCCGCTCACCAAAACGTCAGCCATCTCAGCCCCTTGGAACCACCCAAGGGGCACAGGGCTGGATGGGGCTTCGGTATAGTACCGAGCGTTGAACACTCTTTCGCAAGTTCGTACGTTGCCTTGACGGGAACTTGTTGTCGCGCCCGGCACTAGGTGAGCAGCTAATTATGGGCTTGCAGCTGTTCGTTCAACCTTCTAAAGTCCTTGTTTTCCCCCTCTCCCTCTTTTCTCTTGTGCACACAAGGTGCTTGCTGAATTACTTGTAAAACTTCCCCTTTTCGCGAGACGTCGGGACTTGTCCGTCACTCGTTCTTCGAACTAACCAACTTTCTCTTTTTACAGGTCCTTTGGGACCTGCGAGAGGTTACAAGTGGGCTGATCTTTGCGGACGCAAATCGCATGGGCGAAGCGCGACTTAGGCAACGCAAGCTAAGTTCGCATCTTTGTTGCAAGGGTGCCGCACGACTTAGGCAAAGCAAGCTAAGTTCGCGCCATTGCCGCAAGGGTGCCTCACGTCTTAGGCAATTCCAGCTAAGGCCGTGACACGGTGGTAGGTGGACACCACCGCCTTTAGCTTGTTGAGCGTTAGTCAGTCGAGGATGACGTTGTAGGCCGAGGGTAGATCGACTACCATTAAGGTAGTCATTATCATCTTTTCTCTCGGCTCTTCCCCGATGGTGACAAGGAGGACGGTGGTCCTGAGCGGGGAGATGGAATCCCTCATGAATCCAGTGAGTGCTGACGCCATGGGGGTGAGGTCCTCCTTGGTCAAGCCGAGCTTCTTAAAGGCATCGAGGTATAGGACGTCGGCAGAGCTCCCGGTGTCAACCATTACTCTTTTGACCCTAGTGTTGGCGATCCGAATGACGATCACCAAGGTGTCGTCATGATGGGAGCGCTCGACTTCTTCGGCTCCGAAAGTGATTTCAGGCTCGAGCTCGGGTCGAGGACGTTTCTCGACCGGGCTCCAGGCGTATGCCTTCCTCGCCGTCGCGCTGCTGCCGCCGCCGGTTGTCGATCCTCTGGTGATGACGTCGATCTGTCTCTCGACGGGTCCCCTGGGGCGTAGTGTTGCTTCTCAGGGCTCCTTGAGGTAGCGCTCGAGGTGACCTCTACGGATTAGCTCCTCGATTTGATTTTGGAGGTCGCGGTAGTCCTCCGTGTCGTGGCCGTAGTCTCGATGGAACATGCAATATTTAGACTGATCATTGTATCTTTCATGGGGTTGGGCTGCCGCAAGAGACCCTTCTCCCTAATTTGAAAGAAGATCTCGGTACGAGATGCGTTCAAAGGGAGAGGCGGGGGCCTCGAGAGCAGTAGCTCTTGTCGGTCGAGCCTCCGACGGGGTTGCACCAGGGCTGCTGAGGTCGTTCCTCGGGACTGTTCGGCCCTTGGCCTCTTTCCGTCCATGCGCTTTCCCGCCACCAGAGCTTCGGCGGCGATGTACTGGTTAGCACGCTGGAGCATCTCGGGGATGGTCGGCGACAGTTTCTCAATTAGCGACCAGAAGAACCTTGAAGGCTTCAGACCTATCAGAAACGCCTGCATAATTAAAGAAGGATGAGCATCCAGGAATCCCCGAATTTCTGTGGTGAAGCGTGCCACAAACTAAGAGAGCAACTCGTCTTCGTGCTGGGACAACGCGAGCAAGGTGGCCATAGAAGGCCTGGGTGGGTCGCACGTTGGCGAGGAAATTCTGCTCGAACTCCCTTGCGAGCTGGTCGAAAGATGAGACCGAGGATGGGCGCAGCCGGCTGAACCACGCTCGTGCCGACCCTCTGAAGGTGGTCTGGAATGCCCGACACATCAGAGCGTCGGAGGTGCCATAGAGGGCCATCTGGGCCCGAAACGCGACGACGTGCTCTGTGGGATCGGAGTCGCCGTCGTATGTCTCCAATGTCGGCAGCCTGAAGTTGAGGGGTACAGGCTTGTCCTGTACTTCCTGAGTAAAGGGCGATCTGCCTGAGCCGCCTTCGCCCGACTCGCCCCGCGACTTCTGGAACTCGTGCTGGAATTCGTCCAGGCGTTGGTTGACCCGGGACAGCTGGATCCTGAAAGAGTCATCCGCCAAGTCGGATGATATGGTGTCGGGCTCGAAGTAGGGCGGAGTGATTCGGCAGGGAGCGGGTATGCTCTACTCGGGCGGACCTCTCGGGTCCATCGTCTGTTCTCGGGCTTCTCCCGTTTCGACCTGCTCCCTGCCCGGCCTTTGCCGTGCCGGGTCGGTCGGGGCAGCCGCTAGCCGCACGATCTGGGGAATGAGTAGGACGAGCGTCTGCATCATCCCCGCCATTGCCTGTACTTGCTTGGTTAGGCTGAGGAATGCCTCGGGTGATACGGCCGAGGGTCTTGTGGTAAGTCCGGAGGGTGACAACCCCATGTTGAACAGGCGCCAGTAGTGATCTGGCGTCGAAGCCGAGATCCCCCCGTTTGAGGACGGGGAGCGGCTGATCTTCGGGCCCGACAGAGGGGTGACCGGCCGACGGTTCTCCTTCGGGGAGAGCTCCTGCAGCATGCTCCTGCGACATGGCCCTCCTTCTAGCGCCAAAAATGTTGGTGAACTAATGCGCCATGGCTGATGGGTCAGCACGGCCTGGTCCATGGGTCGATATCAGGAGTCTTCGGTTAGCTGAGCTGGATGCCGAGGTCAGTCGGGCCCTCATGACGGGGTGTTGATCAGCATCTCTCGATCCAAGCGTCGGTTGATGGCTCGCCGTGGGGACGTTGGTCGACGACTTCCAAGGTTGGGACGCTCGTGGCTGCTTTCCTGCAAGGATGGCCTTCGTCGGGTGGTTTCCGACTGTGGCCCCTTCGACGAGCAAGTCAGTGGTCAGTCGATCTCCTTTTTTTCTCTCCTTTTTTTTCCCCGGATCGAATGCCGGCCAGGGGCTTTTATACAACTGTACGAGGTTCGGTCGTACGCGGGTTTGGCGTGACAGTCGATCCTCGAGGGGTGAGATGGTACCTTTGTGCAGCCGCCGTTCCGGGATGCCCGGAACAGCGCCAGACGGTGCCGTCCCGAGCTTTCCGGGACGGGACGTGTCGAGCAACGCCTTGGTACGGATTCTGGCTCGGCGTGTGGGGATGCTCCTCCTGCTGACTTGGCTGTAGCGTGGCGTGGCTTTGATTGCGACGTGTCTTGGACCCAAAATATACCTTATCAGGCTTCCCCATTACAGACTCATTGTCTGTTCTTTTGCTCCATAGAACACCACAGCTGATAAGCCATGGAAACTTGCCAACCGATTAGGAATATCAACTTCTATTCTCCGCTCATGTAGAATTTTTTTGAAGAATTGACCAGATTCAGATATTAAAAAAGTGGTTAAAATTGCCATCTTTTCAAAATGTCTAATGATAATTCTAGTGCTAACCTGAGATTCCTTTATCCCTGTATAATTTTTAGCTAATTAAAAGTTCTCTACAACTACAAGTATGCACATAATCTCCAACACCGACTGAAAAGCACTTTAACCATGACACACTCCGAAAAAAAAAAAAAAAAAAATCTGATGAGCCCGCTCATTTTCATCATCTATTACCTTGCTTCCAAGGATTGAAAGCATATAGTGCTATTGCCCTACTGCTCGACATACTTCTTTGTGATACAACTGAACAGTGGGTGAGATGCAATCAAGTGGAGCATACCTGCGAACCCTTCATTTCCAACTTGAATTTTGAGAGATTAGAATCTTGAATCATCTCACTCTGTGTTAAACATCACACACAACAAAATGTCAGCAAATGTGAAGTACAAAGCAACAAAACCTAATAATACTCAAGAAACATAAAAAAGAGGTCAAACCCTCTGCATCTCGGGCTTGGACACAAAGGACTGGGCGACATTCTCCAAGCTCTCATTCAAAACCTCCGTGATGGTCGATGTGATGGCCTCCGCTTGCTTCGATGGGACCCCTTCCTTCTCCATCCTCCTGACCTGCACAAGCAAAAACACAAACACCTGTAGCGCAACCAAGACCCCCTACCATCAATCGAACACCGACAAGGTAGCGCAGTACCAGAGCGAGCGTGTCGATAAGGCAAGCCCTACTCCCGTTGCTCTTGACGTGTTGTGAAGAGAAGCGCTGCAGCAGCGACAAATTGGACCAAGGGCACCCGACTTCCGCCGCCGGCAGCCGCATCAGCGACCTGCAACGAAACCCTAACGCGGCGGCGCCTCTACTGCAGGCGATAGCCGCGGCAGACATCTGGATCGCGAAGTGAGAACTCGTCGGTCCGATTCGAGATCGAGGGGGATGAAAACGAAAAAAGGAATGATATTGTCGCGTCCGCTATCGACAGCCTTTCTTCTTCCTGTTGCTTAGGCCGCGAAGAGAAGGGTTTGATTTGGCTTCGAGTCCCCCTTGGCATGGTTGCTATGATGACGAAGACCGCGGAGCAGAGAGTTGACAAGGCAAGCATCATAAGTTCATGTTCATAGCATCACACGTCTAATAATATTATTGTCATTCATTTTTAGCTTATAATAAAACAAATTTAATGCTGTCACAGTTGAACAAAGAAAATAATTAAAATAAAACATATTTCTCTATTATAATTAATTGATTGTATAAAATATTGTAATCATATCTAATAAACATAATACAATAATTATCAACATGGATTTTTATTTTGTCATTTAAGTTGTGCACAAAACAATGTTCATAGTTGTATTAAAAAAATGTTTTTATTTATTATTTTTGTTCTATGTTCTAATTATTGGATTGTAAAAATTATTGCGCTCATCTCTTATCTACATATGGATCTTTTAGTAGATTTATATTGGCAATCCTTCTTTAATGACAATCATATTTTAATAATTTTTAATATTAGTAAGATTGATGTACATACTCTTAACTCATCACTTAAATCTAACACTTTTTCAACTACTTTCATATAATTCATTTATCTTTCCCATCTTCCTTTTCTTCTCCACTTAATTGAAACATAAATCATGATCAACTATTGCTTAAGAATAAGAAAAAGGAATCTTATGAAAATATCATGGAATAAGGATTGATCCTATTTATGGAAATTTTATAAATATCTCATTCCAAAAATAGAAAGTTCGAAACAATTGAAACTTTTTACGAGAGATTGGATGTGGTTACTAATTCATGATTTGGCATGTTTAGAATGAAAACTTCATTCTTGATTTTACGAGAATTTTTATGAAAGTGTTTCATTAGATGATCAGGGAACACATCTAAGAGATAATTTTTAAATATTCAAAATTCTTAATACGAGGTTGTAAATAACAAAAAAAAAATGTTACAAATAGTAATCTCCAAAGATAAGAGTATGATTGGTAATTGAGGGGTTGTATTTAGTAAAATTATATTTTATTTATTTTTTAAATAATTATATAAAGTAAGTGATTACCAATAGCAGAAAAAAAAAACAATAGCAATCTCCATCTTTTATTATCATTAAATTTATTTATTTAATACTTCTTGAGCAATCCTCTACTTCTCCTCACTATCATCAATTGTCACCCATACTTATATCATCTTAAATATTTCTAATTTTATCTTTTATTGAATATTGGTGAATAAATTTCTTTTCTCTTTTCTAACTTTCCCAATAATAGGCACCAATTGTCTTCTAATTATTCACACAAACTTATATTATCTTAAATATACCTATTTTATATTTTATTAAACATTGTCAAATGAAAATATTTTTTCTTTTCTAACTTTTTCTAATGAGAGGGCAGCTTCAAAAATATAATAAGATTCTGAGGTGAATCTAGTATACCTCTATTAAATCAATATCTTAGATAAAAAATAATATATTGAATGATGTTATTTTATATAAAAAATATTTTAATATAAAAAAGTATCATTGATAAGTATAAATATAACCAGAGTACAGATCTAAATTTACATAATCATGAATAATTATTTTTGTTGCAACTAATGATTTTGTTGTTATTGGTGTTGATAAGAAATTATTTCAGAATATATCCCTATGACAAGATCCATAAATATGTTTTAACCCTGATAATGTACATAATACATTTATTCTTGTGTCAGACCTAAAATTTCTAAACCTATCACCAATTTATAATACTCATTAATAAAGTCCATATTATAAAGACGTTTCAATGTATAAACTTTACAAGTTATCACTCGAAAAGTAAAATACATGCAACAGATGACAAAACTTTGAACTCGAGTGCTAAGTGCTCCAGCGCTGCTTACATTGGCCTTGTGGTTACTACCAGCAATGGCCAAACTCATATGCAGCATCCAGGTAGAATTGAGCTTATTGAACATGGAATGGAAAGAAACAAAGTTCAAACAATCGCATCTGCGTTGTTAGTCAACAGAAGGTTTTACTTGGGTGGCTTGCGATAAGGATACAAAATGTCATCAATGTTTTCCTTTATCTAGTTGCCCACTTTGTTCAGGTTCCTAGCTACACCTGAGGCCACCACCCCACCATTCTTTCTGAACCTGCACATTGACAAAACTTTCAGCATTTCTTTACTCGAGTTGGACATGGAATATGTAGGAATAGAATTAAAACTAAATGCTTTCCTGTCGAAGAATTCATCCACTGAATGCTGAGCTGGTTGGTGTGCGTGTGGCTGAGAATGTAGTGTAGCATCTACTACGATATCAAGCAACGGGTCAGACACAAAATTGAGAAAGCAGTTCATGCACCGAGAATAGCAAGAAATGCTGAATAACTGGTTTCATGGCAAAAATATTTTAGAAGAGACAAGATGCAACACCAATTAGCCCCAAGATCCCAACAGTGGGCCTTTTCCTGTTGTTGAGCTATATTGATAAAAGATGCAGGATGTATTGCAAAAAAAATGATATGATGCTTCAGTATATATGAATTTCATGCAAATTGACAAACATAAAGTCTCACAACAATTTGAGGTGTAATTAAAAAGTTATTAGTACTTGATCTCAAATTATTAGTTAAAAACCTTGAAAACCAACTTAAAATTTTCTACAGCGAAGGAGCAAACTCTGCAAAAATGTCATCCTCTTAAGACAGCAGACCTCTTCCTTATCAAAACCTCCAAACATGAGAGCACTTGTACCTCTCCATCAAATCAATTTTATGCCAACAAAGGCAAAACAGCAACCCATGCTGCTCACCACACGCACAAGATCCCAAAAAAATGATTAGCTGCAGCATATGCACTTTTTTGCTCTACCAAATGCCACTTCCAGATTTGCACACGAGCTATCAAGGTAATATTAGGTTCCACTAAGGCAAAAAGGCTTGAGAAACCTCTAGATTTTAGAGAAGCATTTGCAGATCCTCTATTAAGAACAACAAAAGCTTTTGATCACTTTCAAGTGATTAATCCACTACATGTTGCCTATATAAAAGAAATAAAAAGCAACTCACTCATTAAACTAGCTCAAAATTTTCGATATTGATTTGACAATGCAAATAATTTTCGGTACTCATCTTTGATAACATGTAATAATAATCCTCTTTGCACGTATTAGAAATTGGTCAAGGATAACAAAATTTTTCAATTTGTCACAACTTCCCAAGTCAATGTTTTTCCACCCATGATTGTACCAAACAAACCTTAAGTTTTGTTTGACATCTACATTCAACTTGGCTCATTTTCTATGCTTGGCATAAAACAGTAGTGATATAATGACATTTTTCTTTTTCTTTTTTCAAGACCAGAAAATACTCTAAGCTAATTACCGGTCAAGATTCTGATTTAATATCTACAAGAAAAAACAAAAGTTATATGTTGACCTCAGCCATTATCTTCATTTAAATATATAAAAAATTAACATATATTTATGCTCTACTTTCCCAACTCCTTGATCCATTTAAATAACAAATGCTTACAAAAGATCTACTGTCCACCACCTTCCTCTAGTGAACTAGAACAAAAGGTTCATGTTGTTCAGAAGACTGGTCTTTCTATATTGTCCACCTTATCGACCTTTGTGAAAGAGTTCCAAAATTAGAAATTAAGGCTCATCAAATGCCATAGATGTTGCTGAACCTAACCCCATGACCGATGATAAAATATAGCAAAAGTTGTCAAGAAATTGGCCTTATGATCCAATGTAGCTAGAAACATAGATTGACATCCATCCTTGTTTTAAATAAAATAGAACTTCCAAAAGATCATTTATGGTCCATCACCTTCCTTGTTAACATTTGCAGGAATATGACCAGCAGTTGAAGTTCTTCTGTTCGTCAATATCCACAATAAATTTCACATGGATGCTAACGAACTTTCTCCACCCGTTCCCATAGCAGATTTTTATTGATTTACCAAAGTAATCAATTTTCTTTTCTTCTCTGAAGCCTTTTAAGTTTCTCATTTGCTTTCATTTTGTCAGGTACATGTAAATCATAGTATGTAGGGTTAGAATTGGACCTATTTGAATCAGATTATTTAATCCTCATCATTCCTAAGGAGTCTGGTGTCCACTAAACCTAGTGCCTTCTCTGGAATCAAGTTTGGAGATTCTATGCAATTGAGTGTGTTTTGATTATATTGTAAATGTCATTATTTGAGGAGTATGCATAAAAGAGAATAAACATGTAAATAGGAAAGCAAGGTCAAATAGGAGGAGAGAAATCAGAAGCTTCCATACATGATGAAGCAAAAGAACAAAGCATATTATGTTTATTAGCACAATAACAGATGTTTCAACTCAAACGCATGGAATTAATTTTCAGTCCTTAATAGTCAAAGATGGTTTGAGCACTTTTGCTTATATTGGTTATCAGTGATATTTGTTTTGCTTAGGGCAATTGCATCTTCTACAGCTGGCTATTTTACTTGCGCATTATATTATCCAGATTTGTGAAGGTTATGTATGTGAGGCAAAGTACATTTTAGCTGGTGATCCTTATCATCTGATACTTCCTGGTCACGTTTGTCTTGTTTTTCTCCAAACAAATCGTGCAAAGACTTGCTTTCTACTGTCATCTGATACATCCAGGTCACTTTAGTGCATTGCGTTTGTCTTATCCACTCAGAAACCACAAATTTGCTTAACTTGTTTTGTACGTGTAAGTGGAGGTCGGGCCAATGGGGATATGGGTTCCATAATTGGAGGATGCTGATAACCTAAATCCTACTTGATATCTTACAAGTGAATCCCTAGAAACGCAGTTCCATGGTGACAAGCATTATAGAACTGGCGCAATCGAGAAATAATAGATCAGTGTTACTGAGATGGCACAGGGAATCTATTCGGTCAAAGAGAGGATCACTGTCAAATGACCAACCATATTGATAGTTCATATCACTCGAATTGAATTGCTTTCATGCATCTCAAAGCACGCATTACCTTGATTTCTGCATCTAGCCTCTGACCTGTGGGCGCTAGCCGTCTGCCATTCCTCTCCTTTGCCTTCTAACAGAAGAAATCGTTCGCTTCCTAAATGCCTGTGTGTGCAACGATATCTAATCAGTATCAAAGCCTTGTAGAAACAGCCAGATGATACACTGAGTTGAGGTTCCCCCAACCTGCAGTTTGCTGTGGTGAATGGTTGACAGCCTCGTGCGCCATCACAAGTACACACCCTGGAAAGGCAGGCGAAGGCAAGTGAAGCCCATCGACTCCGACAACTCATTAGGTGAGAAGGAAGGAGATATAATACTCCATTGGGACAGAGAGACGCCCCTATTCTTTCTTCTCTGGTCCCATTAAAGTCAGCAGCGCCACTTCCATCATGGGGCGTCTGAACCCAGGCAGCTTCACGGGGCCTCACCCCAGTTTCCTTGGAGACCGTTCATGACTGCAGCAGCAGACTCCATTTCCACGCCTAATTTGCTGCTGCATCTCCACATTTCTGCCGACCTGAGAGCCCATTAAAGAAGTAGAAACTGCGAGGAAATGGCCTCTTAAGAGACCCTCTGCTGCCACTTTCATGGCAGTAACGAATGCTTTTTGACTCGTGTTTGATCCACCGCCTTTTCATTGCACAAGTTCTTCGACTGGGGAGAACATCTGTCGGCCCTCGTCGATTCTTTCACGTAAGAGATAGATAACATGCAGCCGCTGTGCCTCGTCTTCCTCTTCCTCTGCTCCACCCTGTTGCTGCAATGGTCGCAGGGATGTCACCCCCACGACCGTTCGGCCCTTCTCGCCTTCAAGGCCGACATCACCGCCGACCCCTCCGGCCTCCTCCGCTCCTGGGACTCGGCCACGGACTGTTGCTCCGCGTGGGACGGCGTGGCCCGCGACGCTGCCACTGGCCGCGTCGTCAACGTCTCCCGCCCTGGCCTCTCCTCCGGGCCCGACTTCATCTCCGACGCCTCCATTGCCGGGAGGCTCTCGCCTGCCCTCGGCGACCTCTTCTCCCTCCGGTTTCTCGATCTCAGCAACCTCAAGCAGCTCGCCGGCCCCATTCCACCCGCCCTCGGCCGCATCTCCCGCCTTGAACACCTCCTCCTCGACTCCAACCAACTCACCGGCTGCATCCCCTCCGCCTTCGCAAACCTCACCCGACTCCGGAAGCTCTCCCTCGGCAACAACCGCCTCTCCGGATCGCTTCCCCCTTCCATGTTCACCTCTCCATTTCTTTCCGTGCTCTCTCTTTCCAACAACAGGCTAACCGGCGGCATCCCGGCATCCATCGGGCGGGTACCTGCAATGGAGGCACTAGACCTCCATGGCAACCACCTCACCGGCTCCATCCCCATGGAGATCGGATTGCTGCGAAGGCTCACTGTTCTTGATCTTTCAGAGAACAAGATCTCCGGCGGCATCCCCAGGTCCATAGGCAAGTTCGAAAACCTGGTGGTTCTCTACTTGAACCAGAACCGCATCACGGGAAGCATTCCGCCTTCCATCGCCGGCATGGTCTCGCTGCAGTTCTGCAGGATGTCGGAGAACCAGCTCACCGGGAGGATCCCGGATTCGATCGGCGGCCTACCCAACATCGAGCGACTGATACCGGAGAACAACAAGCTCACCGGTTAGCTGCCCGCCGCTATAGGACGCCTCGCCACGCTCACGGACATCTTCTTCTCCAACAACCGATTTACCGGCAGGATCCCTTCCAGCTTCGCCAACCTGGCCAATCTGCAGACGTTAGACCTGTCGCGGAACCGCCTCTGTGGCCCGATCCCCGCCGAGCTCTCCCGGCTGCGGAACCTCCAAGAGCTGGATCTCTCCTTCAACTCCCTGTTGCACTTGGGCAGGCCGCCGAGCTGGCTCGGCCAGATGAACCTATTCAAGCTTGTCCTGGCGGACACAGGGATCTCCGGTCCGCTGCCTGATTGGCTGTCGTCGGCGTCGTCCATCTCGATCCTCGACCTTTCCAGCAACGGACTGGTGGGGGATCTCCCGCCGTGGATCGGCAACATGACCGGGCTCTCGTTGCTCAACCTCTCCAACAACACTCTGCATTCGAGGATCCCGGAAGGGTTCAAGAACCTGACGCTGCTGATGGACCTGGACCTGCACGCCAACGAGCTGTACGGCCGGCTGCGGCCAGTGCTGGCGAAGGGGACGCAGGACCCCTTGGGGCACTACCGGACGCTGGATCTGTCGCGCAACCGGTTCACCGGGGGGCTTGACGAGGACGTGGGGGAGCTGGCCGCGATGGACACAGTAGAGAGGCTAGTGGTGTCGCACAACCCAGAGCTTGGCGGCGCCGAAGGAGGTGGGGATGGCGGGGAACGGGCTCTCCGGGAAAATACCTGAGGGCGTGCTGGACCTCGCGCGACTGACCGAGTTCGATGTGTCAGATAACAGGCTCGGCGGTCGGATACCGCGCCATCGGGCTCCCTTGACGGCGGAGGGCTTCAGAGGAAACACGGGGCTCTGCGGCGCGCCTCTCCCGCCATGCAAGCTGTAGTAACGAGCCAAAGTACACAGGAAGGAGCCTCAGATTTAATTTTCCGATGTCAAGGTGACCGAGAACAAAACAAAAGTTTCTTGTTTGACAATTCATGGAAACGTAAGAACGGCTTGCTCTTTTTCTTTTTCGTTTTTTTGAGTCCTATTGTCTATTAAGGTGAGGAATCTTAATATATCAAACTATATAATACAATATAAGGCTACATAGTTACATAATTTATAGAGATTGATGAATATATCTATATACTTAGAGCTCCTCCAATCGAACAATATCCATGTGTTGTGTCAGTCGACGTAATAAAATCTGGTTCAAACCGTTTTCAGTTAGTTTTGATTAAAATAAAATAGTTTGAACAATATCCATGTTAGGTTCAAACCGGTTTGAATCTTGACGAGTTACTAATAATTATGTCCGTAGTTTTTGGTTTAGTATGTCTAAATTTGGTTTGGTTTATCTTTATAAATTTTTCAGAAAATTCTTGCATTAAGGGCACAGTTAGACGCAGCAAAACACGATGCCATAAAGTTTTGCATTGGTACTCTTGTTTCCATATCTACTGTTGCTTGTCAGATCGCGGCTCTCTCGGTCAGAGTCCTCGCGTCTAGAAGCGACCGAGGAGATCACGTTCATCGACTTCTTCGATAATTCCGATCTCTCAATCGTTTTTTAAATTGGCTTCCTTGGTTCTTGATCTTGGAATGGGGTTTGAGAGATCAAGAACCAGATTACGATTAATCACAGACAAACCTCATTCCAAGATCAAGAACCAAGAAAGGAAGTCAATTCAAGAAATGATTGAGAAATCGAAATTACCGAAGAAGCCGATGAATGTGATCTCCTCGGTCGCTTCTAGACGCGAGGACTCTGACCGAGAGAGCCGCGATCTGACAAGCAACAGTAGATATGGAAACAAGAGTACCAATGCAAAACTTTATGGCATCGTGTTTTGCTGCATCTAACTGTGCCCTTAATGTAAGGATTTTCTGAAAAATTTATAAAGATAAACCAAATTTAGACATAGTAAACCAAAAACTACGGACAGAATTATCAGTAATTTTTTTTCCCCTTGATCCGGGAAACTTACCCTGTCGAGTTTGGTAATAAGTTCTGTGGTCTCTGCACTTTGTTTGGCTAACTCGTCACGTAACCCGTCACGTATGCGCCTAAACAATTAGAAAAAAGAAGTTAAAAGTAAAGCTACTACATTCATACGGTACAGCATATTAAAAATGAAAAGCTACTTGCAATAAGCACATACATAATCATTGATCAATGCTAGTGATGGTAGTCCTATTTAGCAAAGGTGATGAAAAATGAACAAACTCAAATAAAACATTGGATCAACATTAGCACAGTGATCTAGCAACCACTCAGACCAGAACGTCTTGATGATAAACCAGAATTCAAATCAACATGAACTCTTGTTTTTTGTTACCTACAACAATCTAGTGGATTGTCAGTAAAAGTCAGATTTAGCACCAAGTTTAACTATTTTCTTATGCAATCGAGATCTCTTCATCTGAACTAGCATGATTAACCTAGTTGTTAAATTAAAAAGGTGTATTTTCTGTAACAAATATGGACAATAATTCAGCCTGAGATATCACCACATATTCCATTATCAAATAGACATTAACATCCCTTACCCTCTCTCGAGGTTTAGATCCAAGCGCTGCCCAGCAGTTACCTTGTCGATTTCATATCTGTTTAAAACAGTGAGTTTAAATTAAAGAAAGAAGTATTAATCTGGATATAATTGTCTTACTAATCTGTTATATACTTCAATGCAAACCAGACCTAAGTTCACTACGCATTTTCTCGATATCAACTCGAAGTTTTTCAGTCTCTCGTTGCAGCAATGCATAGTGATGATCCTGCAATCATATGACATAAGTTTAAAAAAAAGAGAGTATATAGAGTAGAATCTGAACAGAGTGCCTAATGAACTGTAAATTGACAATCTTGTTACCCTCTTGTAGTATTATAATAGATAAATCAGCTATCAGTTGATACATCACAAGACTGACTAACATGTTCACAATCCAACTGAGATGTACCTTTACTGAATGATATTAATTCCATGCTTTGATGACCAAGCTTGTTGAAACTGCTAATTTCAAATATGGCATGATAAAGTTCAACATGTTCACAAGTACTTTAGAGTGTCTTCATCAAAAATTTCTGAAAAGTTCCTTTGGGAAGAATATTCATGGAAATGATTGCAAATGCTTGCGATGTGTCTAATCATAAAAGGTCTGTTAACTTCAAAGTGATTATCTGATCAAATAAGTGTTTAGTAAAACAACTTCTTAACAAATATTGGTAGCAGCAAAGCTACTGACATTGGTGGAAATGGCAGTGGAAAAAATACACACTAATTGTTCAATTTTTTCAAGCTAGAAAAGTATCAGTTCTGGAAGTCTGCCATAAATTTTTCATGCATCATGCGTCATTTGCAATATTAGCAGTTCTGGAAGTCTGCCTTAAAGTATCAGTTCTGGAAGTCTGCCATAAACATAGCTAGAAACACTTGTGGGTGCAATATTAGCTATACTAACAAAAAAGATGCTTGTTGATGCTACCACAGACTTGTGATCAAATCTATCCAAACTAAATCAATAACTTAAACATAGTTTGAAGTTTCTAGACTCATTTTAAACTATTCTCACAGTGGATGTACCGAAAACTCATGCCCAGTTTGTCAATTCACAATAGAAATAACTAGCATATAGTGGGCATTCAATTACTTAAACTGATATGAAAAAGGTCTCCTGTGATATTTCCGGATATATGAGAATGGAAATGTAGCAAAACAAGAAAAAGTGAAGTTATAGGAATCAAATAAAGGGGAAATAGAAAACTGACATGGGCTTCCCCATTACAGACTCATTGTCTTTTCTTTTCTCCGCTCATGTTTCCGGATAGGCCATGGAAACTTGCCAACCGATTAGGAATATCAACTTCTATTCTCTGCTCATGTTGAATTTTTTAGAAGAATTGACCAGATTCAGATATTTAAAAAGTAGTTAAAATTGCCATCTTTTGAAAATGCCTAATGATAATTCTAGTGCTAACCTGAGATTCCTTTATCCCTGTATAATTTTTAGCTAATTAAAAGGTCTCTACAACTACAAGTATGCACATAATCTTTGACACTAACGGAAAAGCATTTTAACAATGACACACTACGGAAAAAAAAAAAAAAAAGAAAGTATTTCTGATGAGCCCGCTCATTTTCATAATCTATTACCTTGCTTCCAAGGATTGAAAGCATATAGTGCTATTGCCCTACTGCCCGACGTACTTCTTTGTGATACAACTGAACAGTGTGTCACGGACAAACTTCGAAACAGGATGTTTGATGTAATGCTTACATATGTCCGTGTCTTTCTATTTGTTTATGCTTTGCACAGCATATAGAGGGACAGTCAAAGGTTTAATAGTCCCATTTTAGTTGGGTTTGGTGGCCTCTTTAGGCTTGTAAATAAAGGTTGTGTCATGTAGACACGTGTGAGAGATTATTCGGTCTGTAATGGATCGTTTTACCCCTTTGTTGTGCAACTGTTCTGAACTTATAAAGTCTATTTGTGATTTGCATTGTCTATGAAGTGTTTTTCGGAAATGTTTGCTTGTGGATTCCGAGTGAGGCGTTTACTCTAACCCGTTTTCTCTTTTGTGGGTCCTAACGGATCATGGGAGGCTGACCTTTGCGGACGGACACGCAAGGGTGCCGCACGACTTAGGCAAAACTAGCTAAGTCTGTGACAGATGGTATCAGAGCGGGACAAGCACTCATATAAACACCTGACATGCAAATCTCAGGGACCTAATGGGGTTGCGTTGAGGGCAGTCAGCACACACGCGACCGTTTGGGGGAAAACGGGCATGGAGATGTAGGAAAAAAGAGTCGCTCGGAGGAGCGAACATCTGAGACTGGAATTCGGAGGAATGGCAAACCCTTCGCGCAAGAGGCACCACGAGGACAAGCAAGCTGGGAAGAATATGAAGCGCACAAAGGTTCGGATGGCTGAGTTCGAGCTACGGCTCAACGTTGACAACAACACTTGATGGTGCTCAAGGCAAGTGAGGCGCTTGGTAAAGGATGAGACCATGCAAGGTGAAATGAGTTGCTCAGCGACCGAAAGAGCTGTGCAAAGCTCACAGAGGTGAGAGGAATTGCTAACTCAAAGAATTCGGTGCTCATGCAAGGGCTTGCATGCGGATGATGGAATGCTCGTGGCCATCCCAAGGCGACCGAAACTCGGTGCCAAGGAGCATTGAAACTTTCTCTTCGGCATGTGAAGGATACGTCCGTGGGAGGCTAAAGTGTGCAGCAAGTTCAGCATGTTGCTAGGGCTTGAGTGATACAGCGGGGGCTGTATTGACGTAGAGTATATCTAGCAAGTGCGTTTGCAGGAGGCGGAACAATGCACAGTTTGTTCAGCAAATCGGAGTAGTCCAAGGGGATGGTGGTCTCCGAAACGAAGAGAGATGTTGCTCCAATAGGACAGTTATCTAGGAGGGATAGATCCCGGTTATCCAGAGGGAGAATCATGTGCAACGGATCGCACATGTTAAGGAGGAGTACCTCAAAAACAACAACTCCACGAAGCTCAATGGACCGAGCGAGCGACGAGGAGTCGTTGAATGATCTCGCTTAAGAGAATGCATTGGTGGATGCATTGCGAGATCAAGTGGGAGAGTGACCAAAAGCAACATAAATGAAAGCACATTTGAGAGTCGATATGGAGATCAGACTTAAGGAAGGGCTGACCCGTGGAATGGTGGGCGCGAGGGACACCATCAACTCAATGCAAAACGAGGAGCGGAGCAACTTGGGTGTAACTTGGCGAAATACCCAAGCCGTATGAAGTGAGCCGGCATAGAAGATGGAACATGGAGCGGAGGCACAGAGCTTTCCTTGGACAGAGGTCAAGGACATGAACTCTTGCAAAGGCAAGAGTAGGATCATGTTGTTCCATGAGTCATTCATTCTGACGGAGCGGACTCATCTTGTATTGTGCCAAAGACGAAAGGAGTTTCTGGGCACATGCACCTTATCTCAGAGAAGCATTTGATGGAGGAACTAAGGCAACTCAACTTGCGGAGGCGAAGTTGGGTTCAGAAGGCCTTGGCACGGGGCAAGAGGATGCGGAGGCAGGTACTCTTGAAGAATATGTCACAGTGATACCATTCAAGTTATTTGAAGGAAGCGATGCGCAGCGGAGATTGTGCTGGTAGGGGCAGAGGCCCAGGATCCAGACAATGGTGCACTAATTTTAGCGAAGTTGGTGGACTTCGGGAGCTACTAGGCGATGGACTGTCCTAGAGCGATGCTTCATCTAGGTGTGACCCAAGAGCGGGTGGATGAAGGTCGATTGTCAAAGGAGCGAACAAAAACGAAAGTGGAGACCCTGCGATGTATTGGCAGAGGCCACACATGGAGGGTTCACAATTCGAGTTCATCCCACAATGATCAGAATGCAATGGAGATGTCACCAGGAGGCGACATGGTGCAGCGGATCGTGGTGGAAGCAGTTCGTGGCAATGCGATTCACACGACATAGTCCCGTGAGGGACTTTATCATACGGAGGTATGATCGGGAGCTACTGGGAGCTCCACTTCGGTGAACAACACGATGGTAAGAAGAGCTATGGATACAAGGAGTGAAAGCCATGGTACCGCAGAGGCCAAGGAACTTCATAAGACCGGTGTCAACGAGCTTCTCATCAAGATAGCCGAAAGTGAAGGACTTCGGGTCATATAAGAGTGCAAGACTAAGGAACGAAGCAGGCAATACGCGTTGTTGTACCTTTGCTACTCAGTGGAGTATGCGGCAGGGTTGATGAAGAAGACGGTACAATCCCAGAGGCGACCAAAACTATTAGAGACTTACTCCATGTTGGGGGTGAAAACTTCCTACATTCCAAAAGTTCGATGGTATTGAGAAGGTGAATCACAGTAGTTAACTCAATGCAAGGAGTGCAAACACTTCGAGTGCTTCAGACGTGTGAGCAAAGAACAGGCAAATGTTAGTAACCAGCTCGATGCATGGAGTACAACCCTTGAGGAGGTGGGCGAAATCAAGTAACCTTTGCCTTCTCAACTCTTAAGAGAATAGGCGAAACCGAGCACTCCAATTCTCTTATCTATCCAGCAGAGGAGCTCTGCACAGGTTCAAAGACCCTTCGAAGATAACGGAAGACAATAGTTGTCAAATCCTCACCAACGGTGATCGGTACTACTGAGAATAGATTATCCGCTTCATTTCCCAACAGAATATCATTCGAAAGCAGAAGTGATGCGAATCTACTTGGAAGTGACAACTAAGTTAATGAAGAGTCAATGGACAAATTTTGTGGAGGAAGGGATCCAAAACTTTAGAAAGTTTGCGAGGCGATGCTTGTTAAAGCTCCAACAAGCATCCACCCAGTTCAAGCAGCATGAGGCATTTGAGAGACTGGCGCATAGTAAGGATGGTCTTTTCCTTCATCTGGAGGATCCGTAGGAATCAACAATGATCAATACAACTCAGCCAACCCCACACCAGAGTCAAAGTCATTGGCAAGTTGAAACAGCATAACGGATCAAAAGTTTGACTACTCAACAACAACAGCGGAGAGCAGCTGGGAGCCAAGAGGCGCATTGCAGCTAGAGCGGAAGATTGAAACCTCAACATAGGCGAGGAGTTGCAGTGTCCACAAAGGCTTCGACGATGACGTCAAAGGGATGAGTGGGGGAGAATGTCACGGACAAACTTCAAAACAGGATGTTTGATATAATGCTTATGTATGTCCGTGTCTTTTTATTTGTTTATGCTTTGCACAGCATATAGAGAGACAACCAAAGGCCTAATAGTCTCATTTTAGTTGGGTTTGGTGGCCTCTTTAGGCTTGTAAATAAAGATTGTGTCATGTGGACACGTGTGAGAGATTATTCGGTCTGTAATGTACCATTTTACCCCTTTGTTGTGCAACTGTTCTGAGCTTGTAAAGTCTATTTGTAATTTGCATTGTATATGAAGTGTTTTTCGGAAATGTTTGCTTGTGAATCCCGAGTGGGGCGTTTACTCTAACCCGTTTTCTCTTTTATGGGTCCTAACGGATCATGGGAGGCTTCGGGGAGGCTGACCTTTGCGGACGGACATGCAAGGGTGCCGCACGACAAAGGATTGAAAGCATATAGTGCTATTGCCCTACTGCCCGACGTACTTCTTTGTGATACAACTGAACAGTGGGAGTGGGTGAGATGCAATCAAGTGGAGCAAACCTGCGAGCCCTTCATTTCCAACTTGAATTTCCAGAGATTAGAATCTTGAATCATCTCACTCTGTGTTAAACATCACACACAACAAAATGTCAGCAAATGTGAACTACAAAGCAACAAAACCTAATAATACTCAAGAAACATAAAAAGAGGTCAAACCCTCTGCATCTCGGGCTTGGACACAAAGGACTGGGCGACACTCTCCAAGCTCTCATTCAAAACCTCCGTGATGGCCTCCGCTTGCTTCGACGGGACCCCTTCCTTCTCCAACCTCTTGACCTACACAAGCAAAAACACAAACACCTGTAGCGCAACCAAGACCCCCTCCGATCAATCGAACACCGATAAGGTAGCGCAGTACCAGAGCGAGCGTGTCGATAAGGCAAGCCCTACTCCCGTTGCTCTCGTCCGAAGAGAAGCGCTGCAGCAGCGATAAATTGGACCGAGGGCACCCGACTTGCGCCGCCGGCAGCCGCATCAGCGACCTGCAACGAAACCCTAACGCGGCGGCGCCTCTACTGCAGGCGATAGCCGCCGCAGACATCTGGATCGCGAAGTGAGAACTCGTCCGTCCGATTCGAGATCGAGGGGGATGAAAACGAAAAAAGGAATTATATTGTCGCGTCCGCTATCGACAACCTTTCTTCTTCCTGTTGCTTAGGCCGCGAAGAGAGGGGTTTGATTTGGCTTCTTGGCCCCCTTGGGCGGTTGGGCGGTTGGGCGGTTGCTATGATGACGAAGACCGCGGAGCAGAGAGTTGGCAAGGCAAGCATCATAAGTTCATGTTCATAGCATCACACGTCTAATAATATTATTGTCATCCATTTTTAGCTTATAATAAAATAATAATAATGCTGTCACAGTTGAACAAAGAAAATAATTAAAATAAAACATATTTCTCTATTATAATTAATTTATTGTATAAAATATTGTGGTCATATCTAATAAACATAATACAATAATTATCAACATGAATTTTTATTTTGTCATTTAAGTTGTGCACAAAACAATGTTCATAGTTGTATTAAAAAAATGTTTTTATTTATTAATTTTGTTCTATGTTCTAATTATTGGATTGTAAAAAATATTGCGCTCATCTCTTATAAATACAAACAATAATTATCTACATATGGATCTTTTAGGAGATTTATATTGGAATCCTTCTTTAATGACAATCCTATTTTAATAATTTTAATATTAGTAAGATTGATGTAAATACTCTTAACTCATCACTTAAATCTAATACTTTTTCAACTACTTTCATATAATTCATTTATCTTTCTCATCTTCCATTTCTTCTTCTCAACTTAATTGAAACATAAATCATGATCAACCAAACCCTCTCAGGGGTTTGCTTAAGAATAAAAAAGAGGAATCTCATGAAAATATCATGGAATAAGGATTGATCCTATTCATGGGGATTACGTAAATATCTCATTCAAAGTTCGAAACAATTAGAACTTTTTTGGAGATTGGCCAGGAACACATCTAAGAGATAATTTTTAAATATTCAAAATTCTTAATGTGAGGTTGTAAATAACAAAAAAAAAGTTACAAATAGTAATCTCCAAAGATAAGAGTATGAGTGGTAATTGAGGGGTTCTATTTAGTAAAATTATATTTTATGTTATAAAAATAATTATATAAAGTAAGTGATTACCAATAGCAAAAAAAAAAAAAACCAATAGCAATCTCCATCTTTTATTATCATTAAATTTATTTATTTATTATTTTTAATTAAAACTTCTTGAGCAATCCTCGACTTCTCCTCACTATCATCAATTGTCGCCCATACTTATATCATCTTAAATATTTCTAATTTTATCTTTTATTGAATATTGGTGAATAAATTTTTTTTCTCTTTTCTAACTTTCCCAATAATAGGCATCGATTCTCCCCTAATTATTCACACATATTTATATTATCTTAAATATACCTATTTTATCTTTTATTAAACATTGGCAAATGAAAATATTTTTTTCTTTTCTAACTTTTCTAATAAGAGGGCAGCTTCAAAAATATAATAAGATTCTGAGGTGAATCCAGTATACCACTATTAAATCAATATCTTAGATAAAAAAAAATTGAATGATATTATTTTATATAAAAATATTTTTAATATAAAAAATTATCATTGATAAGTAGAAATATAACAAGAGTACAGATCTAAATTTACATAATCATAAAGAATTATTTTTGTTGCGACTAACGATTTTATTGTTATTGGTGTTGATAAGAAATTATTTCAGAATATGTCAGAATATATCCCTATGACAAGATCCATAACAATGTTTTAACCTTGATAATGTACATAATACATTTATTCTTGTGTCAGACCTAAAATTTCTAAACCTATCACCACTTTATAATGCTCATTAATAAAGTCCATATTATAAAGAAGTTTCAATGGATAAATTTTACATGTTATCACTAGAAAAGTAAAATACATGCAACAGATGACAAAACTTTGAACTCGAGTGCTAAGTGCTCCAGCGCTGCTTACATTGGCCTTGTGGTTACTACCAGCAATGGCCAAACTCATATGCAGCATCCAGGTAGAATTGAGCTTATTGAACATGGAATGGAAAGAAACAAAGTTCAAACAATCGCATCTGCGTTGTTAGTCAACAGAAGGTTTTACTTGGGAGGCTTGCGATAAGGATACAAAATGTCATCAATGTTTTCCTTTATGTAGTTGCCCACTTTGTTCAGGTTCCTAGCTACACCTGAGGCCACCACCCCACCATTCTTTCTGAACCTGCACATTGACAAAACTTTCAGCATTTCTTTACTCAGAGTTGGACATGGAATATGTAGGAATAGAATTAAAACTAAATGCTTTCCTGTCGAAGAATTCACCCACTGAATGCTGAGCTGGTCGATGTGCGTGTGGCTGAGAATGTGGTGTCGCATCTCCTACGATATCAAGCAACAGGTCAGACACAAAATTGAGAAAGCAGTTCATGCACCGAGAATAGCAAGAAATGTTGAATAACTTGTTTCATGGCAAAAATATTTTAGAAGAGACAAGATGCAACACCAATTAGCCCCAAGATCCCAACAATGGGCCTTTTCCTGTCGCTGAGCTATATTGATAAAAGATGCAGGATGTATTGCAAAAAAATAATATGATGCTTCAGTATATATGAATTTCATGCAAATTGACAAAAATAAAGTCTCAGTAACTGACAACAATTTGAGGTGTAATTAAAAAGTTATTAGTACTTGATCTCAAATTATTAATTAAAAACCAACTTAAAATTTTCTACAGCGAAGGAGCAAACTCTGCTAAAATGTCATCCTCTCAAGACAGCAGACCTCTTCCTTATCAAAACCTCCAAACATGAGAGCACTTGTACCTCTCCATCAAATCAATTTTATGCCAACAAAGGCCAAACATCAACCCGTATTAGAAATTGGTCAAGGATAACAAGTAATAATAATCCTCTTTGCACGTATTAGAAATTGGTCAAGGACAACAAAATTTTCCAATTTGTCACAACTTCCCAAGTCAATGTTTTTCCACCCATGATTGTACCAAACAAACATTCTACTTGGCTCATTTTCTATGCTTAGCATAAAACAGTAGTGATATAATGACATTTTTCTTTTTTTTTTCAAGACCAGAAAATGCTCTAAGCTAATTACTGGTCAAGATTCCGATCTAATATCTACAAGAAAAAACAAAAGTTACATGTTGACCTCAGCCATTATCTTCATATAAATATATAGAAAATTAACATATATTTATGCTCTACTTTCCCAACTCCTTGATCCATTTAAATAACAAATGCTTACAAAAGATCTACCATCCACCACCTTCTTCTAGTGAACTAGAACAAAAGGTTCATGTTGTTCATAATACTGATCTTTCCATATTGTCCACCTTATCGACCTTTGTGAAAGAGTTCCAAAAATTGGAAATTAAGGCTCATGAAATGCCATAGATGTTGCTGAACCTAACCCCATAACCGATAAAATATAGCAAAGATATCAAGAAATTGGCCTTATGATCCAATGTAGCTAGAAACACAGATTGACATCCATCCTTATTTTAAATAAAATAGAACTTCCAAAAGATCGTTTACAGTCCATCACCTTCCTTGTTAACATTTGCAGGAATATGACCAGCAGTTGAAGTTCTTCTGTCCGCCAATATCTGCAATAAATTTCATATGGATGTTAGTGAACTGACAATGAAAAGAAAAGTTCTGAAACACATTTGCAAGGGAAAAAAAAAAAGAGTTAACTCTCCAAATTGCACTCTTTAGCTTTCCTTTATGTCACCTATATTCTACATCTTATAGCACTCCTTGGCACAGTGATGTCCTCCATCTCTTATAAACCAAAGCACACATCCTAGCACAAATGGATATCTCAAACGTGATAAAATCAAGTACAGGAAGCATATTTCATTATTCACAATACAGGAGAAGATGATCCCATGCAACAACATCTGTATCAGGATTTCTTTAATGCAGATAATTCTCCATTGAATCCATAATTATCTAAACATTTTTCTCTGTCTTTGATTGTGAATTCAATACCTTTTGGGTTATACAGACACAATATTATTCTTAAAAGAAATAGTATGAAAGGTGAATATAAACCCAGCGCCAAATTCAACAACCACCACATATATATTGGATAAAATTATTCTGAACTAATCTACCTTTGCGTGACTGATGCTAGATAAACTACGTCAAAAGTTTAGTGGTGATTGCCTGTGCATACAGCTAAATATAACAATTGTCGTCTGTGCATATAAAATAACCAAAGCAACAGTTGTATATGCATATAGACAACAATAGTGTATCAATGTTAGTCGATACTTGTAATCAATTATTTGTTCCAGTAAGAACATTTAGACCTATACAATAGAGATCAAAAGGCATACTCCTGAAAAAATATGAATGGAACACAATATCAAGCAACATGCAGTTAAGAAAGTCAGAGAAGCAAGAAATGACCTCTATGCCGACACAAAATGGCAATTCTGCTTGGTTCTCTGGCTTTTCGGCAGTATTATCTTTCTTATCTAGGAAAAGTGAATAACCAACACAAGCATACTTGAAATCTGACAGGCTACGACCATCTTTTGTAGCTTCCGTTTCAGAATCACCAATGATGGAGTTAGGTACTGGTCACAAGAGTTTCACTTAGTTGTTAATGAGAATAGGATGAATCTTATTCACTCAATATTTCAGTAAACATAAGAACAACATGATGAATCCAATCTTTCATGGTAAAGCATCATGGACCAAGTACCTGCAAAAAAGCTGATGAGTTTTTCCACATAATATGCCAGTATCTAGTGAGTTGCCCTAGACCAAAATGGCTTCTTAAGCAATGATAGAAAAGGACCAGAACCAAACAAAAAAAAAAAGCAGATGGATATGTGTTAACAGTAAATAAATTATGACCAATCCAAACCAGTCACAGTCCACTAGTTATCAGCGGTTAAACAATCCCAAAAAACCAACATACTTTTCAGTTAATATACACTTATTACTTGAATGTTTTCAACTTCTGTCAAGGTCTTATCTTCATGCCTAACTCCATGAAGCTAATCATTGGAAATATTATAAACAGGAATTACTCCATAAAGGAGATTTTAACATGTGAAAGCTGAAAACCCAACTAAATCCGGACAGCATTCATACATGGAATAGATGTATGTATAAAACTGATTGGCTATCTTAGGACAAAAGGACCAATTAACCTAAATCCAAAATTAGAGGAAGACGTTCTACAGACCCTGAAGGAGATACACCTCAACAATTGAAGAAATGACCAACTCAGTTTCTTTACTTATCTATTTAAAAGCACAAGAAAAAGAGATGTAATTTCATAACACTGATCTACAATAGCGCTTGAGAGCTCTACACTGTTGTAAATTGGTTCAATTAGGAACATTGTTGGAACTGATATTAAATTCAGCACCTTATGAGTCAAAATTCCATTGCACACAGTTACTTCCCTCTATTAATAAGGAACATTGTCGAGTCATTCACATATAGCTTGTATCATCATTTTTTTAAAGGATCATAATCTAAAAACATCATTTTCAATGTCTAGTAAAAAAAGATTGCAGGTGGGTCGGGGGTTCTGAAAGAAGCATGGACCAAGCAACTAGAAGACTATTTCATTTAACTTCAGACAAGTTTCCTATGCATAGTTTCATTTCTCATTTCAGGGTTCACTATTATATACAATATAGCAACTTGATTACCTAAACAAACTTAGTTTTCTTTATAAACCAGGCCTCAGATTATGTTATAGTTATCATTATTTTAGATGTTGGCAAATATCATCATGCAAACTTCAATGGTTCATTATGTGAAGGAATCACTCCCGATAAGGGTATTAATTATGATAAGACCCCCGTGACATCAGCTGACGCCCCGCGCCTCTAACGGGCTGACAACGCCTGGCCAGCATGGGCCCGAACGCCAACCAAGGCCCATCAACGATCGGTCAGACTCGCCTCCTCACGACACGCCAGCGGCAATGTCAGACGTCATCAGGGGTACGATCCTGCTCCCAGCAGGCAGGTGCATCCGGTAACACTCAAGCTCCTTATAAATACCCTCGCGTTCTAAGACGCAGGGGGGAGGAAAAAACACTCTAAAAACCACTCTTCTCCACATCACTGACTTGATCGTCGGAGGGGTCGGGCCGAGCTTCCGACCCGACCTGTGTGCAGGGACGAAGACGAGGCGTGTCGCCGGACTTACAGGCGGGGAGCCCTTTCCCGGAGGAAACGACGTCCCCTCTCCCCGGCCGAATCCACCAGCGGGTCGACGACCTCTATTGCCCCAAGGAACCCCCTGGGAGATTCCCTCCATTCGGACCCAGAACGAGCCGCGTCGGCCCCGAGGCCACGACATAAAGTTGTTTACCCCAACATTTTGGCGCTAGAAGGAGGGCCCGAATGTCGAGGAATCGCCAAACCGACTCGGTCGAACCCGCAGCCGAAACATCGCACCCGACTGTGGGTCCGGGAGGACATTCCCCGCAGACCGGCCTTCGTGACGAACCCCCTGCCGCGACCTCGAAGCGTTACTGGAAGATATTCAACGACCCGGGTCTGGCGCCTCCTGACGCCCCCTCTGCCGAACCATCGCAAGTGTCGTCCGAGGCCTTCCTCGACCTCACCCATCAGGTTCAAGCTCTGGTCGGTATGGTACAGGCTATCATTCTGCTCGTCACTCGGACGCTGCACTCGCCGACTGCCCAACCGGCTCAGCAACAAGAGCCACACGTCCGAGCTCATGCTCAGCCCATGGAGCCTCTTGCTTCCCCTCGGCCCCCGACGTCTCCTCTCGGGGATCGAGTGACGGCGAACCAAGGAGGCCACGCGGACCCGAGGTCCTCTCTTCGGCCTCGACCGACTCTTTGCGAGCCCAGCTGCTCCTCGTCTGTCAGCGGTTAGACGAGGTACAGAAGGAGATCCGCAGGTTGAGGGGAGAGCTCGGGGTAGACACGCGACAGGGATCCCCATTCGTCCCCAAAATTCGGGACCAGGCGGTCCCACAGAACTTCCGTCTTCCCTCTTTGGACGCATACGATGGCTCTTCCGACCCGGCGGACCATGTAGCAGCCTTCCGCACCCAAATGGCGCTATATGGAACCTCTGACGCTCTGATGTGTAGGGCGTTCCCCACGACCCTGAGAGAATCCGCTCGCATGTGGTACAACGGCCTGAGGACCGGGACGATGGCCTCGTTCAACCAGCTCGCCAGGGACTTCGAGCTCAACTTCCTGGCCAGCGCACGGCCGAAGCCGTCCATCGCCCTGCTCCTCGGACTACATCGGAGGGAGGACGAGCCCCTCTCCCACTTCGTAAACCGCTTCGCGACACAGATCCGGGGATTATCTGATGCTCATCCCTCTCTCTTAATGCAGGCATTCATGGCAGGATTGCGACCTTCCCGATTCTTCTGGTCCCTCGTAGAAAGACCTCCCACCGCGTTACCCGAAATGCTTCAGCCGGCGAACCAGTTCGTCGCCGCCGAGGCATGGATGGTTGAAAAGCGGAAAGAACGCACGAGGGTCAGACCAGAACCGGCCCGCGGGCAACAGCCCGCCGCGACCAGGCGCCGACCGTACCGATCCGACACGCCAACTCTGGCGCCTCCCCTGCCTCCTCTGGGCGCGTCTCGGACGGAGATATTCCTACAGATAAGGGAGAAAGGGTTGCTCAAGCCCCCCGTCCCGACGAGGAACCCACGAGAACTCGCCGATCAGTCCAAATATTGTCGCTTTCACAGGCAGAACGAACACGACACCGAAGACTGTCGCGAACTAAAGCGGCAGAATGAAGAGCTTGTCAGCAGGGGTCACCTTAGCCGATACGTCCGCCAGGACAGGGAGCCCTCGCCACACCCGGTGGGTCCGGTGGAACGACACATCGACGTCATCACCGGAGGGCCGGCGGCCGGGGGAACTAGCATGTCGGGAAGGAAGGCCTACGCCCGTTCCGCCGCATCCGACGCCCCCCGACGCGGCCCCGACCCCGAGGTTGTCTTCCCTTCCGAAGACTCCCGGCGGCTGGAGCACGATGACGCGTTGGTAATAACAGCTCGGATCGCCAATGCCTAGGTAAGGAGAATCATGGTTGATACAGGGAGCTCAGCCGACGTGCTCTACCTGGACGCCTTCCGGAGGATGGGGCTAGCCGAAGAATCCCTGAAGCCCATCTGCTCAGCACTCACGGGATTCACCGGCGATTCAATTTCACCGGTAGGAACTGTCACTTTGCCCCTGACTTTGGGGACGCCGCCCAGAGCCAGGACAGTGATGTCCACCTTCTTGGTAGTAGACCTCCCCACCGCCTACAACGACATCCTTGGTCGCCCCACCCTCAACAAAGTTAGAGCAGTTGTCTCTACCTACCATCAGACGGTGAAGTTCCCTACCGACTCCGGGACAGGGGAAGTTCGTGACAGCCCCCAGGAGTCCAGACAGTGCTACTTGGCGGCGGTTTCGATGCGCAAAAGGGTTAACATCGGCCAACCTCTGGAAGACCCAAGGGAAAGAAAGCGGCCGACCCCGCGCCCGGAACCGACGGCGCCCACTTGTGATATTCCGTTGACAAAGGATCGACCGGATCGGACGGTCCAGGTCGGGTCGAATCTCCCCGAGCAGGAGCGGGAACAACTTGTCGGTTTCCTTCAGGAGAATGCCGACGTCTTCGCCTGGTCACCATCCGACCTGACGGGCGTCAACCCGAGCACCGCCCAGCACCACTTGAATATTTCGCCCGACGCCCGGCCGATAAGGCAGAAACCATGGCGCCAAGCCCCTGATAGGCAACTCGCCGTCCGCGAAGAGGTGGAACGACTCTTAGCAGCTGACTTCATTGAGGAAGCCCAGTATCCGCAGTGGCTGTTTAATGTGGTGCTGGTGAAGAAATCTAATGGGAACTGGAGGATGTGCGTTGACTATACCAGCCTCAATCATGCATGCCCAAAAGACTGTTATCCCCTCCCAAGGATCGATCAGCTGGTCGATGCAACCGCCGGGCACGCCCGCCTATTATTTATGGATGCCTTTTCCGGCTACAACCAGATCAGAATGGCACCCGAGGACCAAGAGCACACGACTTTCATCACCGACCTGGGGACGTATTTCTATAGGGTCATGCCGTTCGGACTCAAAAACGCAGGCGCCACCTATCAGAGAGCCGTGAACAAAATGTTCGCCACGCAAATCGGGCGAAACGTCGAGGTCTATGTCGACGACATGATCGTAAAAAGTCGCAGGACGGCTGACCATCTAGCTGACCTGGCTGAGGTATTCTCCACGCTCCGGAAGCATGGCCTACGCCTAAACCCAGCAAAGTGCATTTTTGGCGTGGACTCGGGGAAGTTCCTCGGATTCATCGTGCACGAAAGAGGAATTGACGTGAACCCTGAGAAGGTGCAGGCGGTCATCGATATGCAGGCCCCCCGGACAATCAAGGACTTGCAACGACTGAACGGAAGGCTGGCTGCCCTATCCCGATTCCTATCTCGGTCAGGAGATCACTGCCTTCCCTTCTTCCGGGCGCTGAAGAACCCGAAGAACTTCCAATGGACGGCACAGTGCGAGGAGGCTTTCGGGCAGGTCAAGTAGCATTTAGCCCGCCTCCCTCGCCTAGCCTCGGTCCTTCCCGGCGAAAGACTCAGCATCTACCTCGCCGCTTCTCAACATGCGGTCAGTTCTGTCCTTATCAAAGAGGCCTATGGGAAACAACTGCCGGTCTACAACATCAGCCATGTCCTAAACAGACCCGAGGAGCGTTATCCGCCCATTGAGAAGCTCGCTCTGGCGCTCGTACTGGCGTCTCGGAAACTGCGCCCTTACTTCCAGGCTCACCCAATCGAGGTAGTCACTGATCAACCACTCCGACAGATTCTATCTAAGTTTGACGTTGCAGGTCGGCTCCTCAAATGGTCGGTGGAACTCGGAGAATTCGACATACACTACGTACCAAGAACAACAATCAAGGCCCAATCCGTGGCGGATTTCATTGCCGAGTTGGTCCAAGACGGAAACGAAAGCTCCGACCGGCCAGACGAGGCCTGGGATCTACACGTAGACGGCTCGGCAACCTCGGACGGTGCGGGCACGGGGTTGGTACTCTCGACCCCCGATGGGCGCTCGTTCGAACGTTCCCTCCGCCTCGGGTTCCGAGCAACCAACAACGAAGCCGAGTACGAGGCGCTCCTGGCAGGGCTCGAGCTGGCCCTGGAAATGCAGGTGGACGCCATCCGCGTCTTCACCGACTCGCAGCTCGTGGCCGAGCAACTCGGCGGCAGATACGAAGCCAGGGAGACAACCATGATCAAATACCTGGCGGAGGTAAAAAACTTGACCTCAAAGTTCTCCCGCTTTACGATAACCAGGGTGCCGAGGAGCCAAAATCAGAGAGCCGACGAGTTGGCAAAACTGGCCTCGGGACCTGACCACGGGAATCACCCTGAGTTTGAGGAGCTCCTGTCCCGCGCCATCTCGATCACGGCTATAACCTCCACCTAGGCGAGCCCCACGTGGGTGCAAGGGATGCTGCTTTTCAAACGCAACGGCATTCTGCCCGAGGACGAGGCCACGGCCCGACGCATACGCCGAACCCAGGCGTGGTACTCCGAGATGAACGGACTGCTCTACAAGCGATCCTTCTCCCGACCTCTGCTGCGATGCCTCGAGCCAGAGGAAGCGCGAGCAGTCCTGGCCGAGGTCCATGAGGGGATCTGCGGGGAGCACATCGCTGGTCGGACGTTGGCCTAAAAAATCCTGCGTCAAGGGTACTACTGGCCCACCATGTCCCGAGACGCAAGATCCTATGTGCAGCGGTGCGACCCATGCCAGAGGCACGCTTGAATGCCACGGCAGCCGGCGGTCCCTCTGTCCCCATCGACAACGCATGGCCGTTTGCACAGTGGGGTTTGCACCTCCTCGGCCCCTTCCCGCCGACCTCCGACCAACAACGATACATCATCATAGGCTTAGACTATTTCACCAAATGGGTAGAAGCCGAGCCGCTGGCCACGATCATGGAGCGACAAGTGGAGAAATTCGTCTGGAAAAGCATCGTAACGCAGTTTGGCTTACCCAAGGCCATCGTCACCGACAACGGAGCTTAGTTTACCAGTACTCGATTCCGCGAGTTCTGTGCAAACCACGGGATTCAGCTAAGGTTCAGCTCGGTGGCCCACCCCCAAACGAACGGGTTGGCCGAGTTAACTAACCGGTCTATCCTGAGCGGACTTAGGAGACGGGTGTCGGCGGCCCAAACGGCCTGGGTGGAGGAGCTTCCCAGTATCCTGTGGTCCTTACGGACCACCCCCAAGACTGCAACCGTGAAGTCTCCCTACAGCCTCTCGTTCGGGACTGAGGCCGTCCTGCCCCCCGAGATAGCTCTGCCGACCCCGAGGACGGCAAACTACGACGAAGGGGTATCGACCCAGGGGTTACGAGCAGGCCTCGACCTGCTTGAGGAGCAACACGCCGACGGGCACCTGAAGGACCTCTCGTATAAAAGGGCCGTCGCTAGAATTCACAACCGAAGGGTGCGGCCCCGACCCATTAAACTAGGCGACCTAGTCCTGCGCAAGGCCGAAGTTAGCGATCCCACCGGACGCGGGGCAAGTTGGCCCCCAATTGGGAAGGACCCTATCGGGTAACCGAAGTCGTTAGGACCGGAGCTTACAGGCTCACAACAATGACGGGTCGCCCACTGCCGAGGACTTGGAACGTACAAAACCTCAAAAAATTCTTTCCATAAACAGGGACTTGGCCAAAATTGTATCAGGACAACAGGAGGCACAAGACAACAAACTGGGAAGAAGGAAAAGATTCTATTTATTAGAAAAGCTCGTTACATCAGTGGACAAAAACAAAACAAAAGGTACAAAAGCTCTTATTCCTCGGGGGCGTCCGGGGTGTCGTCAAAAGGGACCTCGGCCGGCATATCGACCCCTATGTCCTCGGGAAAGGAGTCGAAGGGGTCCTCTGCGGCCACGTTGTCTGGATTGCGCGCCTTGAAACGCACGAGGGCGATCCGATACCCGTACTCATACGAGACCCGCCCGGCCCGAACAAGGCCCAGCTGAAAGCCCGAGAAACCCTTGTAGTCCTCGATCAGCTTCTTGTCCTTCTCCGGTCTCAGGCGGATCTCGGCTTCAAGGGCTTCGGAGGCCCTCCGCGCCTCGGCGCGCGACTCTTCCAAGCGGCGGATAAGCTCCAGCGAATCCGCCCTCGCCAAACGAGCCTCGGCCACGGACGCCCTCAAGTGCGTCTGAAGCTCCGTATTCTTTCCTTCAGACGCCTCCAGCCGCGTCTGGAGCTCAACGCCCCGCTCCGTGGACGCCTGGAGCTCGGTCCGAAGGCACTCCACCTCCGCCTCCAAACCCAAGGCACGCTGCTTGACCGCCGCGACCGCCTCAGGACCCGCCCCGGCACGGACCTCGTCCACCTGCCTCCGGAGCTCAGCGTTACGGGCGCCCAGGGCAGTGATGATTCGCCCCGCATCACGAACGCGGTCCATCAGAGCCGCGGCATAATGATGGCCCTGCAAACAAACAAGTCAGAACAAAGCCTATCTGGATGCGTACAAAAGGACAAAACGTCACTTACCCACAGTAGTGACTTAGCAGATTTGCTAAGCAGGGTCTCGGAGGGCAGAACATACAGGTCCCGAGCTATGTCAGGATGGAGCCCTCCGCGGATAAACCCCGCCGCACATTCCCCGTCGGCCCACACCCGGCTGCCCCGGGTGAGGCCCTCCCAGCGGCCCACTAGCGGGTCGGCGGCCTCGCCGCGTGGGATTGCGCCTACCGCCCGCGCAAGGTAGGGCTCGTCCTCTCCCCCGGCCGGGAGGCGGCAGAGCTCGCAGATGGTAGGCTGCCGAGGGGCCTCGGCCGTCGCCCCCTCGCTCGGGCCGGCCTCGCCCTCCCCTTGGCTCCCCGCGGCGCGATCGGTCGGGGCACTCGTGGCTTCCGCCGCCTCGGCCGCAGCCGCCTCGGGGCCCTTGCTTCCAAGCCCCCGCGCCCTCTTCCGAGGGCGATCGGCCTCGACGTCCACCGGGGCCTCCCGCGAACCAGTCCCCGCCGCGGGCAATGAACGGGCTGACGAGGCGGACGAGACCTTCCCCCCGCGTAGGGCTTGAAGAACCACCATCTCTGCGTAGAAAAGCCGAACAACGGTCAGCTAACTGGGTAAGTCCATGAAAAGAAACCCTAAGACTACCCCTTAGAGCATACCTCGAGGCACCGGGCTTAAACCCGCCTCGACCAACCATTGCTTGGACATGTTCCGGATAGCTCTGGAGGCTGGAAGAATCTCTCTAAGCCTCCGGAGCCCTCGGCGCTCCTCGTCGTCCAAGACCGGAGCGGTGTTGCCTATCGCGTGCGCCCCCCAACGGACCCCGAACCCCCAGTCTCTCGAACGACTGACAAAAAAGAAGTGCCCCTTCCACCCCTTATTACTGGAAGGGGCCCCGCTCACTCGGAAGCCCGCTCGGGCGGACAGATAATAGCCTCCCGACCCCGTAGAAAGGCGAAAGCAGAAAAGGAAGAGGGGCCGGGTCGGAGTTATGTTGGCGTAATGGCACTCCCCCAGGAACGCCACCAGATAGCGCCATGAGTTCGGCGCCATCTGGGACAGGGAGATACGCCACCTGGAAAGGCAGGAAGTTATGACGGGGTGCAGGGGAAGGCGTAGCCCGACCTCGAAGGCATCAACAGTGAGGGCAAAGCCTCTGGGAATCGGGTCATACGCCCGCTGGCCGGGCTCAGGGGCTAGAAGGACAAACTCCTCCAGGATGCCATAGAGATCCCGGAGACGACTCAGCGATGACTCGCTCATGGTAGAGTCGAGGTCATGCGGCCACATTAGGGCCTCAAGGGCCCGGGCCGCCTTTTCGTCAGGGGATGAATTGGGATTCGACGCAGTCGTCGTGTCCCCGACTTTCGCCAAAGGAGAGGACGAAGGGGAAGGGGAAGAGGACGCCATTCTTACTGACCTTTAGTAAGAAAGGAAGAAACGATCGACGCAAGCAAAACGATGGAGTCCGAGGCAGCGCAACAAAAGCAGGTGAAGAGACCTCCCAAGGGCTAGCCATATGATATTTATATCCCACCAAAAGCGTCGACTCTTCCCCTCCCGAGATGCGCCGCATCGGGATACCCAAACATCATTCCACCATAAATGCAGCTTGACAGGACGGCCAACAGGCACATTACACGTGGCGAAAGACAGACGCGGAACGCCAGTCTTCTTGAAAACTGGCGATTTATGAAAAGGGCTCGCCCCCTAGGCTACCGGGCAGGCCAAAGGCTACCTCGTCACCCGCGCCGCCGTCCACATCGCAGCTCCTTGGCCGCAGTCGGCCCGAGACCTTAACGTGGCCTGTTCGCCTAAGTAGCTCCTCGGCCCGCCCGCCAGCGTGGCCCGTCCGCCTGCGTCGTGCCCCTCGGCCTCATGTCGCCCGAGGCCACACCAGCGCGGCCTGCCCGCCTGCATCGTGCCCCTCGGCTTAATGTCGCCCGAGGCCACACCAGCGCGGCCTGCCCGCCTGCGTCGTGCCCCTCGGCCTCATGTCGCCCGAGGCCACACCAGCGCGGCTCGTCCGCCTGCGTCGTGCCCCTCGGCCTCATGTCGCCCGAGGCCACACTAGCGCAGCCCGCCCGCCTGCGTCGTGCCCCTCGGCTTCATGTCGCCCGAGGTCACACCAGCGCGGCCCGCCCGCCTACGTCGTGCCCCTCGGCTTCATGTCGCCCGAGGCCACACCAGCGCGGCCTGCCCGCCTGCGTCGTGCCCCTCGGCTTCATGTCGCCCGAGGTCACACCTGCGCGGCCACCGCATTCTCACCACATCACCTCAGATCCGCAATTCCCGCAATCCTCGCGGCGAACCCGCTCCGCTCAGCTATCATAGTCCCATAAACCCAAGGTCATGCTTCGTGCCTCCCTACGACGACCCACGCATAGCCTCCTTTGGGGGGGGAGTATGATAAGGGTATTAATTATAATAAGACCCCCGTGACATCAGCTGACGCCCCGCGCCACTAACGGGCTGACAACGCCTGGCCAGCATGGGCCGAAACGCCAACCGAGGCCCATCAACGATCGGTCAGACTCGCCTCCTCACGACACGCCAGCGGCAATGTCAGACGTCATCAGGGGTATGATCCTGCTCCCAGCAGCAGGTGCATCCGGTAACACTCAAGCTCCTTATAAATACCCTCGCGTTCTAAGACACAGGGGGGAGGAAAAAACACTCTAAAAACTACTCTTCTCCACATCACTGACTTGATCGTCGGAGGGGTCATGCCGAGCTTCCGACCCGACCCGTGTGCAGGGACGAAGACGAGGCGTGTCGCCGGACTTACGGGCGGGGAGCCCTTTTCCCGGAGGAAACGACGTCCCCTCTTCCCGGTCGAATCCACCAGCGGGTCGACAACCTCTACTGCCCCAAGGAACCCCCCGGGAGATTCCCTCCATTTGGACCCAGAATGAGCCGCGTCGGCCCCGAGGCCACGGCATAAAGTTGTTTACCCCAACAACTCCCATAATCCGTGTTAGTCAATGAATAATATTCAAGCAAAAGGCACAGTTCTAGCAATCTTGATTGTTTGATCAAATCTTAAAGTTCAATAACCCTAATTCATGAACATTCGCATAGCATTTTATCGTCCCAAGTCCCACCAAATGCGCACACTTTTTAGATTCCTGGAACACGCACCACTTGGTTCATAAAAAAGACGACGAGATCACATCTTTGCCATGTAACAAAACTGATAGACAGAAATCGAGGTAATAATCCGCATATTCCAGCACAAAATTCCCAGACACAGACAGAAAGCAAATGGACCTTGTGGAAGAGTCCGACCGATGCCAACGCAGACGGGATTGTGGCCGTCGGACTTTAGGCGCGAGGAATAATAGAGGCAGCCCTTACAAGACTTCCCCCTGTAGCTCGGCGGATCGGGGACACGGCGCGGATCGCCGTCACCTGTGCCGTCCGCACTATTGAGCCCATCCTCATCGGGTGTCTCGCCCGTCATGCTCCCGCCTCGCCTCGCCTCGTCCGATGGATCTTCCGGCCCTAATTGTCAGCCATGCGTCCGTGTCGGGGAAGGAATTGGGCGATGTCTTCTTCAGACATCTCAGCGTGGGATGCGCTAAGCCTCGGCAACGAAATGCGGGCTTCGGGGTCTGAGCTGACTCGGTGTGCTAACCACCCGAGTCATGTGAACCAAATGTCACTCGTCCTGCCGAACTATGTGGCTTCTTTTACTAACATATTACTTATTTGTAAACCCTTTTTACTATTTACTATCTTATTTTTAAAATTTTTTCATATTTTTAATATTTCTAAATTATTTTATTATAAATATATATAAATATCCTCATTTACCTTCTCTTCTTCTTATATCTTCTTTTTTCTTGAAGAACAATATATCAGCGACGACGAGTGAGGACAAATGACGTCAATGAGGTGGCGGGTCGAACGACGTTGAGCATCAAGGGTTCATTGCATAGGCATTGATAGTGTGACAACAAGTGGAGAGATATTCAAGGGGATAGTGAATGATGTCGACAATGAGTAAGGTTGTTGGTGTCAACAATAAGGATGAAATAAAAGATTATGAGAATAAAATAAAATAAAATCGATAATATGAGAATAATAAATAATAATAGTGCACGAGGTCGGTGGTGTTCTAGAGGAGATTTAGATATTGCCTCCTCTATCAAGTACTATCTTCCCCTCCCATTTTCATCCCCTCTAGCTTTCCTCTCATTTGGTTATGCTATCCTTCCAAATAACATACCTAGCGACACCGTTGGTGGCACACGAGGCTAATGACGTTCTAGAGGAGATTTGGGTGTCGCCTCCTTTATGAAGCACTATCTTGCCTTCTAGCTTTCCTCCCCTTCGGTTTTCCTTCCCTTTGATTATGCTATCCTTCCAAATGACATATTGAGCGATAACGTGGATGGCATGTGAGGCCGGTGGCATTCTAGAGGAGACCCAACCGTCACCTTCGACATCCGTGAAACACTATATATCCCTTTGTTTAATCTAATGATCATGTGCACTTCTTAAGTTTTACACGATGGTATCTTAGAGCAGCATAATATTACATGTTAAGAAAAAGTTTTTTTTTTAGCATTTCTTAAGCTTTATCAACCTCTACGAGCATTATCATCTCTTCCATTATCCTCCTGAACGACCTATCCAACGGTGGTGTTAGTGGTACGCACAAGGCGAATGGCTCTCCTACTTCTAATCTACAATTCGAGAGAATTAGAGTCTACGATCGATACTATAAATGAAGACGAAGCGTCAAGGTAAAATTCCTATTTTTGAGTTGTCGGATGATGAAGACTTAAGTAAGTGTTTAAATTTTTTTATTTTAAATCACTATGTTTAATACAGATTTATTGAATCATAATTTAAATCATAGTTTTCAACTTATATTTAATTTAAATTACTGTGTTAAAAAAGTGATTGTTTAATAAGATAAGAAGAGTCAAATTCAAGTCAAAAATCAACTAATTAAAGATCTTTAAATAGGGAGCAAAATTACAAATATTAGAATGTTTCAATATACAACATGTATATTTTAATGACATGCCTAGCCTTTTATTATATTTTGAGTAGAAAAATTAGGAAAATGTCCCCCACCTACTTGTATTTGAAATACAACCAACAAGCTTATGTTGTATGATCAAATAAGAGTAACATGTATTGCATTCTATCTTAATAATGTAAATTAAGATTTTTTAAAAAAATGCTAGAATAAAATACAAAATTTCCTAAAGATCCTAAAAACACTGCCAAAATACTGATAGATAATGTAATTCAAAAAATAAATTAACTCTTTCCTTTATGTCAAATATATCAAAGACTACTTAATCTATCACTATCAAGGAAAACACTTGATATGAGCCATCATATGCAATAAAAAAACTTCTTTTAGAGTATCGATAATGAAGTTCAATACATTTTGATCAAGTTTGTATCAAGGCATGAAAAAAAAAAAACTTAGACTAAGCCTTTTAGAAAAGTAGTCAAATTAGAGATAAATATTGTGATGAGAAGTTTATAATTTATAGCTATATATTTTTTTATAAAATCTATAAAACTTTTATTTAATATATGAGTTATCTTTACTTTTGGTATGGTAATGGTGTTTTTGTCTTTTTATTGTAGATGGTCTTTTTATTAATTGTGAGAATGGTTCCAACGAGAGTGAGAATGAAAGTGTACTAGATCTCCTTTGGAATGTCATCTGTATCGTGGGTATATCATCCAAAAGGATAGCATAATCGAAGGGGAGAGAAACTAGAGGGGAAGATAGCGCTTTACAAAAGAGACAATGCCCGAATCTCCTATCAAACGCCACTGATGTAACCGTAAGATATACCATCTAGGTACAATCAAAGGGGAGAAGTTGATGTAAAATCCGTTTTTACCAACACTATAAAAGTTTATGTGAAATTAATAATTTGAAATGAATGGGAATAGTAAAATTATTTTTTTACCCCTTTTGTTCGTGCTCTTTTTGCATATGACAATCCGTATGATTTTTTTCATTGATAAAGTTGATGGCATGAGGATAACTAAGATTAAATTTTTCATATAAAGATCTCAATGTAACATTAATTAAAGTGTAGAAATCAAAATATTAAATATAATTAACAACAAAGTATAATATATAATTAATCCTGATGTTGATGCTGATAGAGGATAATATGTAATTAGCTCTATTGACAATAATGATGATTGATTAAGGATTGAAGAGTACTGTGCTTAGAATGATCCACTTATAATCATCCACGAGAAAATAAGTGTTATAGAAGTTTTCTTTGTTTGTTTCACAAACAAAAGACATAAAGAAGAGTTAGGAAGATAAATTTACGATGTTATGCACCATGTCATTACAATAGCTATCACTTGTATGTTGTGACATGGACTTGAATGTATCCCTAATGCTTTCCTGAGTGGGCACGACTGTGTTTTATTAGAACGTGCTATATAGCTTAGCTCTGATAAAGATTTTGACACGATGTTAAGTTCAAATCAAACCTTCATCACTTAAATCATTTGTACATAAGCATGTTCATATGAGCATATAGAATGAATGTCTTTGACATAATTATGATTTATAAGATTATAAACTTTAATGCAAATAAGATGAATGGCCTTGACATAATTATGGGTTTATAAGGTACCCGATAACTTAGCTGACAAAGTCTTTTAACGTATCATCACAAAATTCTAGGCTCAAATCGTACCTATATCCCCTACCCTTTAAAAAAATTTATGCTTCATTACTTGAATGTTATTCTACATCAAAAAATTTGCTAATCTTAAAGCTCCAATTCAGATCACTACTCTTGCCCCGAATGTAAAAGCACTAACAAACAAGGATCATGAGAAAAACTGGAGGCAGCAATCATTTAGTGCAGAACGAAATTACCAAACTTATTTATGCGAAAACAAAATAGTCATGAAAACGAATTGACAGGATTAAAAAACTATAATTTTTTTTTTTTTTTTATCTGGACATGGATCCATGTAATATTATAATGTCAGACATATATATGATTCATTTTTCTACAAGCTTAAAAACACAGAGCTCAACCATCTACTAATAGAAAACAGTACAAAGCTTAGTTTGAATATCAGGAAACACTTTATCAAGTTAGGTTGCACACTAGCTGAAATGAACAGGAATAGCTAATATGCCTTTTAGTGCTCTTGTTTCACTTTGACATCTCCATTCGGTAGAGCACTCTGGGACTGTGCCAGCCGCTTCGATTCCTGAAAGTGAAATGTGAAATCAATCAAACAGCAAAACTAGGGTAAACTCCCACAAAAGACAGGACACCAAGGCAGTCAACATGGCCAGTTAAGGTGAGCTTCTAAGTTGCATCAACACGTTCAGATGATTAAGATGAAATGAGTGGTACCACTTAATGCTTAGGTTCAACAGCAATTCAGGCACAATTTAGTAAGATTTACACAAGTAGTTTGCAGCAAAACATATAAAAGAAGTCTTGCAATTAACCTCTAGCGTTGTTCATTTATATTGGCAGTCCCTTCATTTGTGGTGCATTGAACAACCTAATGCTATTTCCTAAATCCAAAATTCATCCTTGCCGGTTTATATTGTTGACAGCAGCCTCGAATAAAATATCATGTTTCATATCAAGGTACAATACTCGCCATTTTACCTTCTCTTCTTACTAATGAGGAATCGGAGAACACAATGACGGAGGCTGTGATGAACAACAACTGAGATGTAAATATGGTAGTGCTGGTGATAATGAGGTAACAATTGTCATAACTAGAGTGGAGGTTAGAGGAGGTAAATATGGTGCCAACAATAGCAATAAGATAGTGGATGGTGGATGTTAAAGAAGTACGAGGTAAAGGTGAAGGTGGTGCAGATACTCCTAAGCTATAATATGTTTCCAGTACCTATACCAGTTTTACAAGTGACAAGATCTAACGAAATGCTACATTTACAAAAACGTACGTGATTCACATAACGCGTATCTACCAGTTAATTACAAATTTGAGAAATTGACATTTCTCACAGTACAACACTTGGTTATGGCTTAGAATTTAAAAACATCCATTGCATCCAAGGAAAAAGCTTGCTCTCATGTACTGCTTTGGTAGCCCTCTATATGGTTTCACGTCTTTACATAGGATCAAATGAATTTTATCTCTGGTTGTGATCTTCTATTAGGTCTTATGACCATAGTCCTCGGCCTTGTCTTTTAATCGGAACAGATCAAATAGTTGGTACAGAGTACAGATATTCATAAAGAGAGGCTCCATGAAATAGTGGAATCATCAAATAGCCTCAAGACTAACTATTATAACAGTACTTCATTATACATTTGATCTTTTGTCAAAAAAGAAAAGGCAAGCACAAAGATCTTACTATTCAGTGAAAAAATAAATTAACTGTCTATTTAACAGCCATAAGTTGTTACATGCACATATTTATATACAAAATAACAGAAAAAGAATCTCAAAAATCTCACCATAAGAGTTGAAAATAGCAAAAGAAATATGGATTCAGTGAGAAAAAGAATCTAAGAGATTAGTGGAAGAGTGGTAAGCTATTATAACTTACAGCAGCAGAAGAAGCACGGATCTCCCTATAGGTTTCCACTTCATCAGGAAAAGCCTGATCAAGCTCCTCAAGAAGGTGCTTTCGCAAGCTCTATTAACATAGACAAAAGTAAGCCATTGTGCAAAGACACAGTAAATATAAAACAAAATAGTAAAATGGACTACTAATGACAGGTTTAAAAGCTAGAATGGAAACTAAGGTTATGACAAAATAAGTTCTAATGATGTATATCCTGTATCTACAATTTTTTTTGCATGATACAGACCAAATAGCATTAATGACATTGAAGACATTGAGGGTCAAGAAAATAAATTGAAAGAGTTGTTAATGACCAATAATTTCGCAATAGTCTGAAAATGATTGTTTAGTCCAATGATATGTAAGTAAAGCCTGATCAAAAGTTCATAATCAGAAATTGTGGTTCTAACATTTCCTGTAGTAATATATATCATAAATGACATCTCTAACTAATTAACCTTTTCTGACTTTTTCTGTAATAGACATTGAAGAGTCACCAACATGACAAGGAATGAACCAAGAATGATAGTCCATAGAATTTACTGAACAAAAAACACAACTATAGATCTTGACATTCACGGTGGATACTTGTGTTTAACAAGAGTATTAGGCATTGCAAGTTAGATGCAGTCACCTTGAATGTCATACAACCAACTTTAAAGTTTAAACGTGTCGATTTCCTTTATAAAACAGAATGATAAACTCATTCAAGGTTGTCCAAAGGTCAATAAGGAACTTGATCAATTATTAGGTAATGAAAACCATGTAAGGACACTGGTTTAGGCATACTAGTCCAACAACTTCAAATAAACGGAACAAAACCGTGACTAATAGAAAAACTTAAAGGTTTAAGGCTAATGATCTCTCATAATACACTAACATTACAATAACAGTGCATAAAAGAAGCAGAATCTTCTGCTGTACAGAAGTTTCTTAATTCTCTCATATTACTCTCATATGTACGCATGCTAAGATGCTGGACCATGCATGTAAGAGTCTTTTAATTACCATGCTACCCTAACGTGACAGCATATATAAACTTGAATACGGAACTTTTATTATGTATGACACTCTTACATCAAATAAGAAGTGAAAGCCAACAAAATTACAATAGGTGAACATGCTGTCAGGTTATCTAATACCATGCAATCACAATCTTCAACATAGAACTAACTCCATGAGATATTAAAGATTCATTTTATATGTACTTCGAGAATAAAGAAAGGTAACAGTGAAGTATCTCATGTTATTAGATTAGACTAACAATGAAGCAAAAGAAAACAAAGAATTACCTTAAAAGCATCAGTCTTTCCTTTGGTTATCTGGTTCTTGGCAATACAGCTATTGATCACATCCCTAGTGAACTCGTCAGGATTCTTCCCATCGTCAATCAAACTGCACAAAAAGATATAATCTTTAACAAATCGATTCCAAACAGTCAAGAAAGAGATCAAGAGACTCACTTGACGACCTCCATAGGCACCTGGATGTTGCACTTGTCCGCCATCTTCTGCATCGCGTCAAGCTCCGCCACCAAGGCGTTCCTGTGGGAGCGAGCCCAAAAGAACCACCCCCGCCAAAAAGGAAAAAAAAAAAAAAAACCCTAGGATCAGAGGCACCGCTCCAGGGCGGGGAAGGAGAACGGGAAGGGGGCAACAAAGAGGAGGAGGGCTCACAGTCTCTGGAGAAGCGGGAGCTGCGAGGCGACGCTGAAGGAAGAGACGGTGAGGTAGAGCTGGTGGAGGAGGCCGAGGGTCTTGTCAACGGAGTTGATGACCTGGGTCAGGTTCTGCTTCGCCTCCTCGGCAGGGTCGGCGGCGGAGCCGATGGTCGTGGCGGAGGTCGGGTTGGGGGCGGGGCTGGAGGCGGCGGTGGCCCCGGTGGAGGGGAGGCCGCCGTTACCGGCGGTGGAGGACGAATTTTGCGGGGAGGGATCCATCGGGTTGAGTCCCGCAGGGATCGGGAGGGTAATTACCGTGAATCGCCAGCCCTTTTATAGGGAAGGTCCAATAGTGGACCCCGCGTGGGCCCATCGACGACCGGGCTGTATGACCTCTCGTATACCCCCAAAATAAAATGGAAGGGTAGGGGCCTCACTCGAGTAACATTAGACTCTGAAGTCATACTGATCACATGAAACACAAGTGACCAAATGATTTGGTTTATATATAAAAGACTAAAGAGGTAAAAGATTGCTGCTGACTTCAACGTGGTGAAATTGATCGGATTTAGTGTTTGTTTTTTTTTTCAGTGATATCATTGGTTGAGAATAAATCACTCTGATGGTAGAAAATACGTCTATCGATGTGATACCATATAAAGGACTGCACCAAAAGTATAATTGAAAAGACCATTTGTTTATTGGTAATGTGAAAAAAGCACGTAAGAAGTTTATTATTAGTTTAGCAAGTCTGATTAGGGTTTATTCAGCTTATATTACAATGTTTATTTTGGAATTTTAATAGACTATTATAAGTAACTAATACTATGGTTGTTTTCTTATCTTGGGCATATACATCTAATACAAGGGGATGCGTAAGTTGGGCATATTGGATGTCTTATTGTTGAAGTGGATGTATCGCACGTCCAATATATGTATATATATATATATATATATATATCGTAAGTGGATGCATTGTACACAAAAGGGGGACACTCTTGTTGCCAAATGTTTCAGATTTTTGTTTTGGGTGCAATTACGGACGAAATTAATACTCTAATCAAGTCAGATGCTTTAAATTCTTTTGTGTCGGTGCAACATATACGAAAAAGGGACGTCTTGATTATGATAAATACTTTACATGTCATATGAACATCAACTCGACATTAACTTAAAATTCTTGGATCAGTGATTAAAATAATTGATGAATTAATCAAGATGATTAGTAGCAACTCCCATTTCATCATCATACCCACAGGTTTCTGATAGATAGTTATTCCATATTACCGTCAACATTTTTACATTCATGTGTTCCACTAGCTTGTCTGGCTGCCATCACCAAGGTTGTTCGACTTGATAAGACCAATTACAGCTTAACCATGTCAATCACTAACTCAAGTCACTGGAACTAGTGACATCCATAAAAATAAATACAGCTAACAACAGCAGAACAAGAAGAAACCACACCATTTGGAATGTTTCCAAGAGATGCAACTCTCGACTTTGATAGGGATATCCCTACTTTTGGATGACATCAAAAAGGACAGCCTGTATCTGATTTGCTCTTCACAGAAACACTAAGAACCCTAAAGATCGACAGAACAACAACAATTCCTGTGGCAATTCGATCTACTTACTGAGTTCATGATCGAGCGATATCTATTATTTCGCTAAAATAACCTCCTACTACTAAAGCAAAATCTGCTCATACCCTGTCAGGTATTAGACAGTATGATATTAAACACAACATGAATTTACTTGCTTCGGTAGGGTTATAATCATCTATCAGACATCCTACTTCTTGACCTCTTCGTATTCTGCTTCGGGTGCCTGATCACCACCTTGAGAACCACCAGATGAGGACCCACCTGAGCTTCCTGCCATGTGTTGCCCAATCTTTGAGACTGCCTTGTTTGCTGCATCAAGCTTGGCCTTGATGTTGTCGATATTATCTCCTGCCATCTCTTTCCGTAGATCAGCTACTGCAGACTCGATCTCTGTGGCCACTTCAGCCGGAATTTTATCCCTGAACTCGCTCAAGCTCTTTTCAATACTGTAAATTGTTGTGTCTGCACTGTTCTTGATGTCGATCAAAGCTTTCCTCTCCTGGTCCTTCTGAGCATGGAGCTCGGCTTCCTTGACCATCTTCTCAATCTCATCGTCAGAGAGGCCACCAGATGACCGAATAGTAATCTGCTGTTCCTTCCCAGTGGCCTTGTCTTTGGCAGAAACTGTCACGATTCCATTGGCATCAATATCGAATGTAACCTCAATCTGTGGCATGCCTCTTGGAGCTGGTGGGATGCCTACAAGGTCAAACTCGCCCAAGAGTTTGTTGTCTGTAGCCATTTCCCGCTCACCTTGTAGCACACGAACACCAACCTGGGTCTGGTTGTCAGCTGCAGTAGAAAATACCTGAATGGAGAAAGAAACCAGTAAACATTCTACAGTGTCAAGTTAAATGTTTGACATCCTATTGCATATCCATGAAAGCAGGAAAATGCATATTTGCCAAAATCCAAAATAATACAAAAAACCACCCTGGTGAGAACAGATTTTAACCATATGATCAAGAAATGTTGTGTTAGCAAAACCTAGGCACAGTGTTCAAAGAGAAAGGTTCAAAAATTCAGTTCCAGTCTCCTTTTCAAATTGACAAAGGCAAAATGTTTATTTGACTATCATTTAAGTCAAAGTTAATAAAAAATGGATAGAAAGCCTGCTCCAGAATTCAGAAAACAGGTAAAGAGGATGCAAATTATCAAAAGAGAATGTCAAACTAAGCACATTGCTAAATTTCTTCAAACAGTTAGAGATACATCATGGTTTGACTGCTTGCCGGCAAAATGCAGCTTAATGCATGTAACAAACTTAAGCTTACGGGAGGCAAAGCTGTCAAAGATTTGAGTCAACTACTATGACAAGGATCTTCGCATCACTCCCAGATTTCAAATTTAACCATGAGTTGTTGCTTGGACCAGGGTATAGAGGATCCACTAACATGGTTGTGGCATCCAACATGGTTGCTGTTTAGTTTTAGCTACAAGGATATGACCTAAAAGGTTGGAATTGAAATAAAAATGTGGTGACATGGATCAAGATTAAAGTAACTAAGTACACATTCTCAAAAAGATATACTTGAATATTCATATAAAAAGTTCTTATTTTTAATTTTAAAAATTATTCCACATAATACAGGAATTAATTCATTCTTTTTATAACTCATTACCCCCTTATTATTTATTTTAGTAATATAAATTAATTAAAACATTCAACATGCAAGAGAATATACATCTTCTGCCTAAGTCTTATTTCAAGTTCTATCAGCTGTGTACCAGGCTACCAGCAACCTAGAGGTGACGTAAAAAGCAGTTCCATAGTCTTGAAGGCAAATCTCAACAATATGGACAAGTCAAGATCATCACACACCAATAACAGGCTGGCATAGAAGCACCAGCACTGGGGACTGCGCTTCATGCCAGTAACTCTACATTGTCACATGACTACTGTCTATATTTGGGCACATGGGCTCACACCTAATGCTAGTCACTCATAAGGCATGCCCTTTATCAAAGGAATCTCCAGGAGATGATCCACCGTCAATCAGGTGTTTTAAAGTAAACTGTTTTCGGTGGATGTTTATGACCAAAAGTCACATTCTATATGGCATGTTTTCTATACGCATGACAACTTTTTGTCCATAGCTTCTTTGAATGAACCATCTACTAAGATTAACTTGAGAGTTCAATTCAACTACTTGAATCAATCCTTACCTGACTCTTCTTCGTGGGAATGGTTGTGTTCCTGTTGATCAACCTTGTAAAAATACCTCCAAGGGTCTCGATACCTAGCGATAGGGGGGTGACATCCAGGAGGAGCAACTCCTTAACATCTCCACGAAGAATACCACCCTGAATAGCAGCTCCCATTGCAACAGCTTCATCTGGATTTACTCCCTTGCTAGGGCTCTTTCCAAAGATTTCTGAAACTATTTCCTGAACTTTTGGAACCCTAGTCATTCCACCAACAAGAAGAACCTCATCAACATCCTTGCTGCTTATGCCAGCATCCTTCAAACAGCTTTTACAGGGATTTTTTGTTCTTTCAATCAAGTGATTCACCAAAGTCTCAAACTTTGATCTTGTCAGAGTGACATTCATATGCTTTGCTCCTGAAGCATCAGCTGTTATAAATGGAAGATTGATCTCAGTCTGAGATGTAGATGATAATTCAATTTTAGCCTTCTCAGCTGCTTCTCGAAGCCTCTGTAGAGCCAGCCTGTCCTTTGAAAGATCTATTGCCTCGGTTCTCTTGAATTCATCAACCAAGAATTCTACCAATGCATTGTCAAAATCTTCCCCACCCAAGAAAGTGTCACCATTTGTGGCTTTGACCTGAAATCAAAAATGAGATCAACAAAACCTGACAAAAACATGAAAACAAAATCCTCAAAAGCTATAAACTTAAGAAATTATACCTCAAATACACCATTTGATATTTCTAGGATGGAAACATCAAATGTTCCACCACCAAGATCAAAAACTACAATGAGACCCTCCTTGTTGTTCAACCCATAAGCAAGTGCAGCTGCAGTTGGTTCATTGATAATTCTTTGAACATCAAGACCGGCAATTTTTCCTGCATCCTTTGTAGCCTGACGTTGTGCATCATTAAAATATGCAGGAACGGTGATAACAGCCTTTGACACAGACTTTCCGAGATACGACTCTGCAGTTTCTTTCATCTTTGTCAAAACAAAGGCACCAATCTGGCTGGGTGAATACTGTTGACCATTAGCTTCAACCCATGCATCCCCATTAGGTGCCCTCACAATCTTAAAAGGAACCATCTTCATCTCTTTCTGTGTCTGAGGATCATCAAAGCGACGGCCTATCAGTCGCTTGGTACCGAAAAGGGTGTTTGTAGGATTGGTGACTGCCTGACGTTTTGCTGGAGTTCCAACAAGTAGTTCCCCTTTTTGATTAAAAGCTACAACTGATGGGGTGGTACGAGCTCCTTCAGAGTTCTCTATGACTTTAGCATTCTGTGACAAATAAGCATAGAGTATGCATTTAAATAGAGTTCCAAATGATCAAATACAAAAAATATTTGGAGAATATGCATAAAGAACAACCTTTCCCTCCATAACTGCAACACAAGAATTTGTAGTTCCCAAATCAATTCCAATTATATCATTTCCTGCTGGTTTTGTGCTGTATAGAAAAAAAACTTATTCTTGGAGAAAGAAACCAGAGAATAGCAGAAAACAATTTTGTGATATCTTAAAGGAGAGAATCTGAAAGTGCACTTCAACATTTATAAGCATGAGATTATACCTGAAGGGTCTAACCAAACTAGACCATTTGTGACCCAGAGGAGCACCCCATGGCATGATTGCATTACTAGATAACTGCAGAAATAAACATGAAATATAGGTTACTTCAAGATGTTTGTTGCATTCATGTTGTGTCTTTGTCGAACACCTAGTTATTGGACACCTCTTGGCATGTGTTGTGTGGTTCAAATATACAAAGGCTCTCGTACCATCTGATATTTATTAGATATAAATGTATAAATGTTTGATATTTAAGTCATTCACACAATGCATAAGTAAAATAATGCACTATTTATATATATATCTCATAATCAAATAGAGGAAATATATAAAAATCTGGTTAATAATAAGGTAAGGAAAAAGGAGCAACAAGATAATGATGTACTAAGGGGAGTCCAGTAACTGATCATATGATTTAACATAGAGAATTTATAACAAAAACACATGAACAAAATGAAACTACATGGAAATTCCACTGATTTTGTTGTCTATAAAAAGGAACATGTGATTAGATAATCTGTCTGAATCAATATAGTGAAAAAAAGATATATAGCTACTTAACCATGCTGTAGCCCCATCTATTATTTTAATTTTCTATTATTCTATTTTCAGGTACGTGTATGGAGAAAGTCCCCATTATCTTCCAATGTTATCCGCTTCCACTTGCTAATGGTATAATATCTTCACATACATTACATAGGACATGCAGATGATTAGTCATTATTATAAATCATTGGAATTATAAATTAGCTAAAAACTACTACAAAATCCACGACGAAACAATAATGTAAAACAGAAGAGCACAAAAAAATTAAAAATTCATCTGTTGAGATTATTTTAAAAAGAACATTCAGTTTAAGTGCTACAATTATCTCGTACAAAACTAATATACAGTCCAAATCCACATCGACTTGTTTTTTATATATATATATATATATATATATATATATATATATATATATATATATATATATATATATATATATATATATATATATATATATATATATATATATATATATATATATATATATATATATATATATATATATATATATATATATATATATATATATATATATATATATATATATATATATATATATATATATATATATATATATATATATATATATATATATATATATATATATATATATATATATATATATATATATATATATATATATATATATATATATATATATATATATATATATATATATATATATATATATATATATATATATATATATATATATATATATATATATATATATATATATATATATATATATATATATATATATATATATATATATATATATATATATATATATATATATATATATATATATATATATATATATATATATATATATATATATATATATATATATATATATATATATATATATATACTATAATATATATATATATATATATATTAGACTTTTATGTACTCATTTACATTTTACACACATTACATGTACTATTGCTAGCATTCACCACTAATATGAATGATTGTTACGCAGCTTCCAGAAAATACATGCAATGATCCTAAAACCTGGCATCCTATTTTTGTAGGACTTGCCATGTAGGTGTATCATCCATGCCTCATGGCTATGTCCAAGCATCTTAGCAAGAATAATAACTTTATTGTTCAACATCAAGAGTAGCAATAAGATTTTAAGAGCTACAATAGGAGTCTCATAATCAAATAGAGGAAATATATAAAAATCTGGTTAATAATAAGGTAAGGAAAAAGGAGCAACAAAGATAATGATGTACTAAGGGGAGTCCAGTAACTGATCATATGATTTAACATAGAGAATTTATAACAAAAACACATGAACAAAATGAAACTAACATGGAAATTCCACTGATTTTGTTGTCTATAAAAAGGAACATGTGATTAGATAATCTGTCTGAATCAATATAGTGAAAAAAAGATATATAGCTACTTAACCATGCTGTAGCCCCATCTATTATTTTAATTTTCTATTATTCTATTTTCAGGTACGTGTATGGAGAAAGTCCCCATTATCTTCCAATGTTATCCGCTTCCACTTGCTAATGATCTCTTCACATACATAGGACATGCAGATGATTAGTCATTATTATAAATCATTGGAATTATAAAAATTAGCTAAAAACTTACTACAAAATCCAACGACGAAACAATAATGTAAAACAGAAGAGCACAAAAAATTAAAATTCTCTGTTGAGATTATTTTAAAAAGAACATTCAGTTTAAGTTGCTACAATTATCTCGTACAAAACTAATATACAAGTCCAAATCACATCGACTTGTTTTTGTTATCAAACGTACTCCAGAAACACCAGCACATACAAGCATGGTCCCATTCCTTTAGATAGTAGTCGATCCATCGAACTCAACCAAAGATGCAGATACTGTAGATGGAACCAGAAAATGTAACTTGACTGTCATTAAAGTCAGATTTAGATACCAAATCCAGAAAGGAGACATAACTTGTCAAAGACATGTTCATGCCAACAGGCAGTACCGTGCTAAAATCTGAACTAACTAGGAGAAAATGGAGCTTTAACCAAATATCATTGCTGATAATATGTATGTCAAGTAGAATGGAAGAAAAAATCTGTTGCTCCAATACACAACACAAAAAAAGGTTGCATATCCTTTAACTAAAGAAATCGTGTTCGTGATTTCTTCGGACACAGTAACCCAACATTCGAAAAGAAATACAAACAAAGTAAGAGTCAAAGTAAACATCTAAACGATGTGAAACTGCCAAAAGACGGATTTCCAGAAAGCAAGAAATTCAACCCATATCAAGATTACTACATCCCAATCGCTTCCCAAGGCGTGGACTATCCGAAAAAGAAAGGGAGCTTACAGATCTGAGGCGAGAGGACAGATAGGGCGGCGACAGATCGCGCCGCGTCAGAGCTCGAAGCATCACGGAGGCCGCCATCGATCTCCCAGGAAACCGAAGCGTTAGGGCTTTACAGGGGCTTTTGGAGCGATCGCTCGAGGAGCGTTTCGCTTCCTTGCGTGATCGATCGGCTGCCCTCAGGAGCAGGTAAACCGGCAGCAGTCACTAGGGTTCGCTACTTATATCGACTCTCGGATACCCACCAATTGGGAAATGGAGGCGCAATCCGACCCGTTTATTTGAACCGATTAGACCGGGTTCGGGTTTTGAAAACGGGTGTTCTGCTGTAAGATGCGTGCGGGAATATATCATATGTGAGAGCTTCAGTTCAGAAAATGTTGCTCTAAATTTATAAAAGGAGATTATTAGGATTTGAAGATAAATGCAATTTAGAAACTTGAGATAGATATTAGATTTTCCTCGGCCAATTGTTGGGACTTGAGAAAAGTGATATGCATGAGGATATTGCTTGTTCAATGGGAGACAAAATGAAGATAGACGCACGACAACATATGATTGTTATCAGCCACTTGATATCCAAACACAGGCTCATTCTTGTGAAAATGGTAATGCATTAATGAGGGAGAGTTGCTTCCTGTTGGAGGTGGTGTTGGTTTCTTCTTCTTCTTCCTGTGAGTAGTAGTCATATTGCTGGAGTCTAGCACTGATCATTCACCATGGAAGCATCTGCAGCAAACAGACGGGATCAATCCTCTTCCCCTTTCTCCTTTGTCCTCCCTCAGCAGTGGCAACTCTTGCATTCTCTCGGCTTCTTTTGCAACTTCCTTTTCTTCTTCTTTTGTCTCTGCCTCTACAACTTCTTACTCTTTATCATCGGCATCGGAGGAATTCATCTTCCTGGGTGGAGAAGGATCGAGAAAGAAAGCAGCCCTGTTGTCCAATGTGCCATTGGTGACAATGCCATGGAGAATGTCACGTAATAGTTGTGTTTCCTTCTGCGTCACACCTTCGAAGATCACATTTCAATGCTCTTCGCCATCTCCACTGAACACATCTGGAGGTCAGAAACAAAAAAGGACTACATAAATTTTGTGTTTGTAAATCCATGACAAGCTAAAAGAGGATCACACCACATACTCGACCTTTCTTTTCAGAAAACTGGGAGAACCTGATGCTGAGTTGCTTCTTGCAGTGCATCCAATCGAAGATCCTGCAAAAAAGCATCACTGGAGCAGACATTAGTCGCTGCTAAACAGTGATTGTATAATAATCAAAAGCTGGCAAAACTATGGTTACAACACAGACAGAGGGATTTGTCTACTTACCTTGGTTGGCATATACGATCACTGGGAACCCCTGAAGTGGAAGTGGAACTGGAATAGAATTGAGTTCCACTACAAGGCTGGATTACTGCCCGTAAAATTGTGAAGTTGGGCCAAGATTCTTAGAAGGCTTTAAGGAAGAACATTTAGACGTATTAGAGAAATAATAGTGTAGATATCTAATCATAAAAACCTTTCAACTCACCAACGACAAACCTTTGTTCTGAATAAAAAGAGGCAATGAAAACAAAGGAACGAATTAGAGGAAAAGGAATATAAGCAGCGAGGAATCATCAAGACTACAAATGACAACAAACATCGGAACTCTAAATTTAACTGAGAACTACAGCTTTATCTGAGCATTTCACCGAACACCTTGCGAACACAAAGAGAGCATTCATAGTTTAACAAAGGCTGGGGAATACCCATACAGGGTCCAGTGGAGACTGGCCCCTGAGCAAACCAGGTGAATCAGGGTGGACAACCTCGACGGATTGCTCTTCCAACGAGAACACATACCACGCATCCTTCCGGTAGCTTACATAATAAATGCAGTTCCCTCTGATCCCCGATCCAGCAGCGGCAATCGACCCGGCAAACCCCATTGACCCAAGGAATACTGTCCTTCCGCCCAAGTCACGCACCTCTACCCAGCTACAACTTCCCGAGTCCCAGCGGCAAACATCGAACCCACCCCTGAACCTGTGGCAGAGAACCATCAGCTCCCCACCTGACTCGGCAAGCCAACGTTCCCGATGCCCTTCCGCTGCTCTACCGCCACCGTCGCCCAGTAGCCAGAGTTTTGGATCGGCGGCGAGGTCCACGACGACGAGCTGCATCGTGGCGGTCAGAGCGTAGAGCCTGTTATCCCGCAAGAAGATCATGTCGTCAACCATCCGCAGCATACTCCAGTCGCGGATGGTCCAGAGGGAGTCCGTGACGCGGCAATACTGCAGCACGTTGCTCCTCTTGGCGAAGAGGACAACGATGCAGTCGAGGGAGGGGTCGGACGGGTGCGAGGAGAGGCGGACGCGGCGGAAGGGCTCGGGGGCCTTGGGAAGACGGATGCGAGACTCCGAGAAGATGTTCCAGAGTAGAAGCTTGGAGTTGGGGGGATCGGTGGCGGTGATGAGGTGGCCGTGGGCGTAGGCGACGGATCGGCGAGAGTGGACGCGCCATGGGAGCTGGGCACGGTAGAGGCGGCGGCGGCCGAGGTCGTAGAAGGCCTCGGTGTATGCAGGGAAGCGGGTAAAGAGGATGAGCGGGAGCTGGGCGGAGAGGGCGTCCGGGGTCGGGGCGGCGAGCTTCCGCCAGCTGCGGCAGACGCCCCGGAAGGCGAAGAAATCCTCGAGGCTGTCGAGGCGCCGCAGCACCGACCGCAGCAGGGGCTCCGTCAGGGACGACCAATCCCTCCTCTTCGCGTCCAATCCCTCCTCTTCCTCTTCCTCTTCCTCTTCCTGATCCTCCTCTTTGCAAGTATAGGAAGCTATCCTTCGCCGTTTGACAAAATCCATGACCAGAGTTGCCTACGTGGGGGTGGGGAATGGCTACTGCCCTGCAGGTGATTGAATGAATGCCCAGGTATCATGTGAGGCACAATCGAGTCCAACTTCTCATCATTGACCTGGGAAGACTCCACAGTCCACAAACTCATTGCTTGGCCAAAACGAAATCACAGCTTCTTCATGGACTGGTTGTAAAACATCACCAAGATTACGCTCGCAGATTGACATTGCTCAGATCATTAAATAAGAGATAATGTTGCCCATGCGGAAGTACCTAAATCTCAATATGTTGTTCCTACAGCCATTGCATTCTCAAATGGATGCATTAATGACCCCTTACAGAAGACGAGACATGAGAATTGCATCCGCAAGAGGGAAAGATTCTTTAGCTAACCAAATAAATAACAGAGCTATCGATTGAACAACATCACAAACGCTTTCTTGTAGTAGGGGAAAAACAATTATCAATTTACTCTGCAAGACACGAAGTAGGATGAAACAAGAAATTGTCTAATTCATCTAATTATTTTTAAGATAAGTCACATAAGACCAAAAAATGATGCATAAAAGTAAGGGCTAATTACATATTACCTTTTATATTTAAACCCTATTAGTTTTGTGATCTCTGCACTTATAAAATTTATATTGAGATCTTTATAATTCTGAAAGTAAAATAAATAACCTTATTTATTGTAAGGTTGATAGCTGCATTGAAAGTAAAATAAAGAGAAATAGTTCCTAAACTGCGCCAGCAATAACCACAATTTTCGCTGAAGTGGATCCTCGGACCTGCATCAACTATCCATGTAAAACATCAGTACACTAACTGCAGGCCATAAATTCAACGTATCATATGGGGGAACAATTATCCTTATCAAGATGTCACAAAGAGGAACAAAGTACACTTTGCCAATGAACTTGGATAAGCACTGCATCCTCTACAATCGGAGTAAAAGGTGCAGGAAAACAAGAAGCAAGATTATACTATCCAGCTTCAGGTTTGACACATCATGACTCATGCTGCTTTAGTACACAAGCAATCCACACATTTCATATAACCATTAAACAACACTTGCTATTGTTCAAGAGAACTATCACTTCTGAAACATTGCCACCAACCAGAGTTATTATATAAGAAATTAAAAATGATATCAACCATAAATTCTGTTAGGAAATAGTTATACGTGAGAATAGAGATAAAAGAGGATTAAGAGAACAATCTTGATTGATAAAGATTGAAGAGGTCGGATTAGGTTTTGGCCCACTACTCAACAAGTTTAAGTTTTAGGATTGAATTGGTATATATGTACATATTAAATTTATTCACCATGATTCCCAATATGGTATCAGAGCATCTATAAATATATATATATATATATATATATATATATATATATATATATATATATATATATAATATAAGAGCTAGTTTATAACATAAAGTTAGATCTGAAATAGATTTTATGCACATAATTTACAATTCCCCATATCAATCTCACATTAAAAGTAGATAAAAATTTGAATTAGTTTATAAGAACTAGATGAGTCTATTATTATTAACTTAGGTATAAATATTTTGGACTATGTGATTCAGACTCGACAAGTTAACAAGTTAATGGATTCTTTATTCGAGACATAGTAAATGAATGCGACTAGAGGCAATTCGGAACCACCATTGGACTCCCCGTCATGTGCATCATGAAATATTTTCCTTTAATCTCACATAAAAAATGAGTAGTCTTTAATTGACGAATAAATGTTATAAAGGCTAGATGAATCTACTATCATTAATTTAAGCTTAAACATTTTAATCGATGGTTCAGCTCAACCAAATTAAACAATCAATTATAGTGTCAAACTAGGCTATGACATGGATAATAATCGCAATGTACCTTCTTTGAAATCGGCCAAATATTAAAGCTGACTTAAAGTAATTCGCATGAGATAAATTCCTTCATGAACAGAAAAGTCACTAAAAAGAACAATTAACAACATAATCTTAAACATCAAAAAGGTCCACAGAACCCTAACCTCGATGAGCACCACGACGTCATCGATCAAATGCCCAAGAGCCCCCCTCAGTAACCCTAGACGATTAATCAGTCGAAACATCCGTCTGGTATCAAACAAGACATCAGCAAAACGACATTACTATGCGAGGAAACCCCGACAAATGGAGACGAATCGAGACAAGAGATATGGAACGGAAAGTGAAACGTGGAGACGCACCCGCGTAATCCGGGCGCAGGCGGTTGAGGGAGGCGGTGGAAGGGGCCAAGGTAGCCACCGATAGGTGCGGCGACGCCTAGGGTATGCCGGCGGCCGATGGCTCGGGCCAAAAGGAAGCAGGCAGGGCGAAGAAGGTGGGTAGAGCGGGCGCTCGAAGCGAAACTGAACCCGCCCTCGTCAACAACCTTTAAAGCCCCGGACGAAGGGGGACGTGGGTCTTGAAATCTCGTGCACATCTCCATCGTGAGATCCCGACCGTTCGTCGTCCACATGGACTGGCACGCGCCGCCCAAAGTTGAATGATTTTTGCACGTGAATATAAGCCTCTATTGATGTTTGATGTCGGAGAATTTTGCTTTAAAATCGATTATGATTCTCGTGCACTCGAAAATACAAAAAAATGATTGTTATCTTCGTAACCTTTAATGTCGAATCGGATTCATAGAGTTGCAAAGACGAATGATGATTTAGAGTCCAAAGAAAACCTTGAGGTATCTATCTCTTCCTGCCCATCCCACTCTCTCATTCCTCTTCATCCCACTCTTCCTTGAATCCTCACCATCCCAACACACCTGCACTCTATTATGCGATGATGGCTTGTTTGATTCATTTTGAACTGCTGGGTTCTCATTATGGATTGCTCGATTGTTATTGAGTCGTGGGATCGTGTATTAAATCATTAAAATATACTTATAGATAATAAATAACTCGTCTTGATATCGTAACCACTAATCATCATCTCATCTCATCTCAATTGAATTGATTATCTGGTGAAATATAATCGACATTTGCATCATAATAATAGGACATAGATTCAATTATTACATTGATCAGGTGGAAATGATATATCATCATACTTCTCATTTTTCATAATTAAATTATTATTATTATTATTATTATTATATATATATATATATATATATATATATATATATATATATCTATATATATATATATATATAATGATACTCATAGGGATGATGAGTGAAAGATAATGTATAGTTGTCGAAGAAGCATATAAATTGATGGTAGGCTTGGCATGTGTGAAGCGAAACATTGTGATCGATGGTCGAGATGGTGCCAAGCGCCAAGCTCAAGCAACAACGTTAAGTACATAGGAAGTCATCGAAGAGACATTAAGATGTCAGGAATAACATGTGGACAAGACAACATCAAGTGTTAGTCTCGATGTCGGAATGGCTGAAACGTTATGATCATGCTTTGAATGGATAAGGAAATGAATGTCCATAACCCATTCATCATCCAAATATGGATGATGATGAAGTAAACTACTAAAATAGATTTATTTTTTTATATCTTTTCTTTATTTGATTTTTTTCTTTATTCTTAAATGTTTACAGGCCATTCGTCGGTTTCTCTATTAAAATAAGATATATTTGAACCAAAATTAATTTGGACCTTCAAAACTAGTTAATACGATTCAATTTATAATTATACATATATATACATATATATATATTTCAAATAAATTGATTCTATTTAATTAAATCAAGTCAAAATCTTGGTCTAAATAGGCTAGCATGATAAAAAATTTAAAATTAGATCCACATCATTTATGAAATTATGACATTAGAATCGGGCCAAATTAAACTTTTGAACCGATTTAATTAATTTGTTTGAACAAGATTAAAATAGTAAACTCAGTTCGAATGATATTTTTTAAATTAAGATCAATTCAATTCAAATCGACTAATCAAATTTAAGAATAAAACCTTCCAAATGAGATCATTTATAGTCTTCAAAATCGAATCAAATTAATTTGAAACGAATTAATTTTTTTATTCAAATTGAATACCCCTAATTATAGGATTATTTTTTATTATATAGATATTTATAGTATAAAAAAATAAATGGAGGAATTATACTATTTCCAAATTATATTCCATAATATATATATACCATAATATATATATATATATATTCCATAATATATATATACCATAATATATATATTCCATAATTAATATATACATATATATATATATACATACATATATATATATACATACACATATATATATATATATATGTATATATATATATATACATATTATACCATATACCATAAGATGGTTTCACCTATCTTCTGCATTACCTGCTCGTCCGTTAACACCACGCTGACGACTACTTGGAGTGTCGTCTTCGATTGCCCCATACCCGTCGCCTTGCGTCATAGGGTGACCGGGCGCAGTGTGGGGCCCCAGTGGCCGATCCAATCATACGATATACAGACGGTGAGCAGATACATTAAGAACTCTCCTCTCTCTCCCCTCCCGTCGCCAGAAATCCCCAATCTCCGCCTTTAATTCTTCCCATAGATCCAGGTAAAACGCAGTCCTAATCCTAACTCGTCCGACGAACATTCTTTCTCCTCCTCTGCAAACGAAGCAAGGAATCTATCTATCTATCTATCTATCTATCTATCTATATAGATACACATTTTTGAGCGCTACTTTTGATTAAGAGTAATTTTGTTGGGTTTTGATATTATCTTGATTTTACCAACAAATCTTAATGGCTTTCACTGCAAAGCCCTCTTTTTTCTCCCTCCTTATATTGTTCCCTAATGTTTCGTGCTTCCAGTTCTTGCCCCTTGTGCGGCGGCGACGGTAGTCTAGTGGTACGGGTGTTCGATTTTAGGTCAGTTGATCCTCTTCGATCGTGGATTGGGGTTTTGCTTGTATTGGGGGTTTTAAGGTTTTTGTCATTTTTGGTGTGTTATGGTGATGTTTATTTTCTTTGCGGGAAGTGGATTGACTTTCTTGTTTTAGCGTTGATTAAGAGCAGCCGGGGCGCCATCCATGGCGGAATTGATCGGGCCTCGTGTTTACAGCTGCAGCAATTGCCGAAACCACGTCTGCCTTCACGATGATATCATATCCAAAGCATTTCAGGTGAAGCTCTTGTAGCCTATTTCTTCATATATTCCTTGATTTCTTCGGGTATTCCTGCATGCATTTTTGTAGCCTATCTGTTGTGTTTTGAATTGATGTTGATGATTGTCGAAAGTTCTTTTTGTCTTATGCAATAGTTTATATGGATGGAAGTTGTCCTTCCAGTGAAAACTTGGTGTTCATTTTAGAACATTCTTTGCTGATTTAGGAGATTCATGATAGTATGTTGTTAAAGTTAACATCTTGCTATGATCAAAGGAGGCGACTATTTGGTCAATTGATTTTGTGATCTTTATTCTACGTTGCCTTGATCGGCACAGGGGAGAAACGGGCGTGCCTTTCTGTTTTCTCATGCCATGAATGTTGTCGTGGGGCCAAAGGAAGATAGGCAGCTGATGACAGGACTGCATACGGTTGCCGACATCTACTGCCGTGATTGCCGTGAGGTGTTGGGATGGAAGTATGAAAGAGCTTATGAAGAGACACAGAAGTACAAAGAAGGGAAGTTCATATTTGAGAAGCCCAAGATTGTCAAGGAGAACTGGTAGTAAAATTTCTAATGGATGCTGTGTTGGTGAAGCTTGTGTTGTGAGCTTCCTGTCAGTGTAACATTGTTGTCTGCGTGTTCTGAATCATCTGATAGAACCGTCTGTTCTTGTGCATAAGGCAAGTGTAAGTGAGTACTCATCCCAATTGTTGCATTCTTGCTTCTCTGTTTCTGTAAAGATTGCCTATTGGCAATTGTTTGATCTCTGTGAATATCAGACTATGGTATTGTGGATGTCGGTCCTACAACCATGAAATCGATTGCGTATTACTTGGGAACAACCGTAAGTGCCTTCTTTCGTTTATGCTTACATCTTTAAGGAATATCGTGTGATTTATTTTGCTGTGATATACTAACACTGGGTTTTAACTGCTTAATCAGTCACCAATTCTACTACATCATTTTCATTCCATGTATTATTTATCAAAAAGCATGCCTTGCTCTGAACAGTAATAATTTAATCTGAGATGAGTTTCTTAAACTATTAGATGTCAATGGATCGAAGAAGACAACATCCTTACCCATGAAAAAATCAGGCATAAACTTACTGGTAAGAAGAAAAGTCATGAAATGGTCTGAAGATTGATTTGACAAAATCAAAATGCTTACAAAAAAATTTCATCAAGATCTTGTTTTGTTAAGTTGCATTATTTGGTTTTTAGTTCTTGACATTTGACTAAATTCTTTCAGCAGCTGTTGTTAAAGAACACCCCCTTCCAAAAGTTATCGACCTCCCTCCTCGTTCGGTTCTACACTACAGTATAGGCTAAATGTTTCTGCAAAGCAATGGCTATCTCATAGTCTATTTCATGCATTTACAAAACCAAAAAGTTTGCTTATTTGATAATTATGGGGATGGGGGCCTTCCCATTTATTTCTTTTTATTTTTTCTGATTATACTACTGCTAGAATACTTTACTAGGCCTGTCACTGCTTAACAAGTTGTTGTTTAAATATCAGGGATATCTCAGTTCTGATGGTTATTGATTGTTAGTTTCAATTGAGTTTTTCAAGATTACCCCAGCTCTAGCATGGCTAGCAATTTGACACTCTTCTGGTGAAGGTTCTGATGACATTCTTACTTTTCACAAATTTTCCTCAAAAGATAATCCTAAAGAAAAGCAAGAGAGTCCAATTAGCAATGTTTAAGATTGTAAAGTTGTGCACCTGCAAGTTCATCTGCTTGCACTCATTTATGTTCCAGACAATATAGTATATCTCATGCTACGTTTTGGATTTAGTGTCTGTCTCAGTTGGGCAAATTATAATGAACTGATGTCATTTTTGCATTCTCCAAATGAACCCCTTGGTGAGATGTAAAATTCCTTTGGTGGATTGGTTTATTGTGTACATTTACATGTTATGTTTGTGTGCTTATATTGTATATCTAAGTAGATTTAACCAAGGTGATCTTATATTTGTCATTCTGATCCCTAAGGTTGTTTCCTCCTCCCTCATTTTACTACATGTTTATGTGTTCTACTTTTACTTCCACAAGCCCAAAAGATGCTTAAGAGTTGAGTTCAGATTTTTGGTGGTCATGAATAAGAGGCATTAGTTGCATTGGCAGCTATGCTACTGTGCTAGAGGACATTTGTTTCAGGAAAAATAAGCTATATAAAATTTCTCTCTATAAATAAATCTTTTTTGTCTCCAGGATTAGCCAACTTGATCCCCTTGGATGGTTCTGAATTCACTTCGATCTGCAGTCTCAAGAACTTCCTCAGTTACATATAACTCTAGAACACATTATTATGTGTGTGGCATGCTGTATTCCTCCATGAGCTAACGACTGCTATCAGGAGTATGTATGTTTTCAATATGGTCTGATGAGAAAAATATTGCTTCCATCTCAGATTGGCTCATGTCCTTCATCTTTTGTGGTGCTTGCTTCTTCTAGTTTCTGTGGTGATGATGACAGTTCTGTATCTAATCCCGAAAGGGTTTCAGACAAGTTATGTTTTCCTATCCTGGATTTCTTACGATAATATGGTGTTAAATGCTGTGGAATTTCTGGATTTAAAGCCGTTCTTCTTCTCCTCATTATTGTTGCTACTGTTTGTTCTTGGTATGATAGTCTAAAATTTTATATGGTTGGTAACACAAATCTATGTTTTTGGAACACAATCTATTATACATATGAAACCCAATAACACAAATCTATGTTTTTGAAACACAATTTATAATACATATGAAACCCAATAGCAAATGGTGTCGTGGTGTAGTTGGTTATCACGTCAGTCTAACACACTGAAGGTCTCCGGTTCGAGTCCGGGCGACGCCATTGATAGGTTTTGGTTTTTCCATTCCTGAGTAGTATTTTTCCCTCAATTTTATAGAAATATGTAGCTATAAATTATGAATATGTTTATCCCTCTTCGAGTAGGTCCATAATAAAAACGTGAAGGTTAAAAAATCCGATCTATATGCATCCCTCCTAGATACAAGGAGTAGGTCGACAATAAATCGTCACTAGTAGCACTAAAAGAGGTGATTCAAGACGAACAGGATAATACGAGGTGTACTAGATATGTCACTAGATCGAAAATTGACCAAAGAGGCATGAGCTCAATATACTAGATGAATCATATACTATATTTTCGACTCCTTTGGCAAGAGTCCCAAAGAATGTCTTTGGGTGGAAATTGTTGGAGATGATTACAAAGTGTCTCCCCACATAATATTTCATGAGCTCAATATACTGAATGAATCATATGCCACATTTCTGACCCCTTTGGTAAGAGTCCCGAACAATGTCTTTGGGTGGAGAGGCGGAGTACGTCATTATCTAATCATTATTTGACACATAACTGTTATATAATGTCTAGGGTTAAAGGAGAAGACGAATGTCATTCTTTACCCATTTACCAATGTGAGCAAGAGCCCAAAGCAAATAGTTATAGATTATCCCTCGCTCTTTTGTCACCTACGTGAATAATAAACAAAAGAAAGATTGTTGGAGATGATTACAAAGTGTCTCCCCACATATTATTTCATGAAATATTCTATCTCTTTATAACAAGATATAAAAGCTCACGAGGAGAGGGGACTTATCTTTTTCGAACATTTATATCCACACACATATATCATCTTTGGTTATTAACTTGAGCATTGAAGTAATCGGATTAAAAAATCTATTTTAACCTCGGTGTATAAGTGATAACTTAAAAACTTAATATTTTCGGGTACCTCAAACAACTCGAGGACGTCAATGATTTTTTTTCAACAATATAAGGTACTAACATCAAATTTTACCGAGAGTTTATCTCCAGCGAGCGATCACTCCAAGACAGAGGTTGTGAATACGGCCACTAAATCCCATGCTTTCGTCTTTATTGGTGGCTTCGTTTAAGCTAAAAGAAGGGTAAGGTACAGGTTAAGATGGACATTGCGAAATCTAATTTCCGCGCAATTAAGTGCAAGCCTATTTATTTCCAGCAATCATTCGTTGGAAATCTCTGACCTCCAATCATTTGTCAGGAGCGGTGGGCCCAAGTCCAAATCAATTTAATTTAGCTTGAATCGAACCCGAATTGATTGATTGGGTTCGACGAAACCAGATTACCCTGACACACTCCGTCGCCCTTCTCCTTTCTCCCTTTAACCTAATCCTCGTCCTCCTCGGCTTCCTTGCGCGCCTGCAATCCGGCGGCCGGCCCTCTGGCGTGCATCCCCTCTCTCAGACGGAGGTACCTTCTTTCATCTCCCCGTCGCTCCTTCTGCGTTTCTCCTTCCCCCTCCCCCTCTGGCGGTGTGACCCCGACGTCCGGCTGTATAACCCTTCTCCCTAGCCAGCCGCCGTATCTACCCCTCTTCTTCTTTCCCTCTCTGCTTCTCCCCTGCTCTCAGCCAGCCTCCCCCTCCCACCGACGAACTCTTCTCTTCCAGCTTCTTTCTCTCGCCGACAGCCCCCATCTGCCATCCAGCCTGCAGCCCCCTCTCTGATTCTGTCAGCCCCCTTCAACTGCCTTCCTCCACGTTCAGTCGATCTCCTCCTGTTCTCAGTCCCCTCCCCTTACCTAATTACACTAATGTTAATTCTTATTAATAATAGTTCATGCAATGTGTTGCTTATTGAATTTGTTACTGATTGGTTCTTGAATTGTCACTGCTAGAATTCTTGCCAAAATTCCTGGACTTGTGATGTTAATTTTACAATATAATACCTTGATGCCTTATAGATGATTAAGGGAATGAATGTTTTAGTGGTGATATCTTCATCATTGTCTATATCCTTAATTATATTTTTTAATTTTTATACTGATGAGTGCCTCACTTCGCTTGAGTGAGGGCCTAAGCATCTCGGGCATTTTGGAGCCTTAGTGCATTTTAGCTCGCTTAAGCGAGCGCCTATGCCGCCTTTGACAACACTGGCTAAGACTCTAGAATAATTGGAGGCACTCTAAATGCTCCCTTTATAGCAAGTTTTGATGCTGCTGCCTATGGTTCTCTTGAATACCTGTAGCTGACTCTTACTCATCTTGATACATTGTTGGAAACCTCAAGAGCAGTGACATGCCCACTCTTGGACTGGATGGCCCTGGTTCTCTTGCCTTGCTACTCGGTCCTAGTGGAATCCCGAAAGGGGTCAAATCCCCCAATCAAATCTGTCTCCTTTCTCTCCGTAGAGTTTCTTCTTCTGATACTGCATTTATGGTTGCTCCAATTTAGACGAACCCTTGTTTACAAAGAGTGTGACATGAAAATATGTTCTTGAGGCATGCATAAGTGACATGAAAATATGTTCAGTACTTCCATTTTTCACAAAGAGTGTGGGGATAGCGGGACAAAATTAGAAAAAGTAAACAAGGTAATGTGGTTACAGTTCATGTCTTGTTTTTGTTGAAAAAAATGAGAGCTACTGTAAAGATAATATGTGCTAACTACAGGTCCAAAAAAAACAATTTAGGTAAGATTGTTATTTTCAAATGAATAATTGATAGATTACTCCTGAAGTTTGTCAATTGTTGATTAATTCTTGATGTTGATTCAGTGGATAATCTCTATTAGAATATTCATCTGTGTATGACTAGAAAAATTCCAACACATGTCTCTAGCTTGGAGGAAGTTGCTCATGTCCTTAACGTACCAACAGAGGTTTCTATCAACCATGTTCTATGATTTATTTTTGCTACAATAACTTCTAACAAGGAAAATCTTAATTTTACGGTACCTTGTTTTGGCAAAAGAAAGCTCTCTATAACAGGCCAGTGATCAGACTCGTCATAAACAATACATGGTTCCAAAAGTTCCTGTGTTAGATGAAAAAGGGTGGGGGTTGAATAGGCTTCGACTGTTGGTGCTTTATGTGGCAATATGTCTTCTCGCACAAGATATTCTACTTCAGTGTCTGTCTGTCAAAAAATGTCTCATAGTTCATTATGATGATTGATTATATGTTAATCATATCTTGCAGGACTTTGTGTGCTACATATATTTAGTTATGTGCATATCTCTAGCCACATAATACTGTACCACTAAATGATAATTAAATTTTGGATAGGTGCATGATACACAAGAGTACACTTCTGATGCTTTTACACAAAAGTTGGAGCATGCACACAAGATACATATTAAATATGGAAAAGCTGGGTGCTGGCCAATTGAGAATAGGGAATACTGGTGTCAACATCCAAGGGTATGACTTTGCCGACATTTCTAAACATGGTAGATGTTCTTTGTGGATAAGTGGTTCTAGTTGTTTTCATGCTCAATGTGTCTTATCAATTGTTTATTCAGTATAATCTGTTTTCTTCAAATATGTCTGGTAATAGTATTTGACTAGTTTATTTAATTGAGGGTATTGTTCATCCTGATAGAAAAGACACCATGTCTTACTAATTGGTCTTGTTTGATTCAAAATTTTGCAAATGGTAGACAAAGATAGCCTTGAAACTCTAAATAAGTACTGGTTCCATTGATGATTACTCAAAGAAATAGAAAAGAGTCCTATTATGTGTCTGTATGTCCAAGGTCTGCAAAGCCTTGTGCTGACCAGCATTGACCTAAAACATGTCATTGGCACAGACCAGAAGGTGTGCCAAAAGGACGGAGAAGAAAAAATGACTTATTTTTATATTTGAACCACTGGTTTAAATCATTTTATACTAATCATGGATCTAAATGATGGGATTGGATGTCTTGTTCGAGATCAAAAGTTATATGGTTAGTATACCTAAACTTTGTTAGAGGGAAAAGAAAGATAGCGGCTGCCGGCATTTTGACATGGGTTTCATTTACATAATAACAGTATAGTTCGATTTGAGTAGGCTTTTGTTAAACCATAGTTATTAAAATCTGAATGTTTTTGGCCTCATTACAGACCTATAGCATCTCTGCAGTCCATAAAGAAAGCATGAATCTAAACAGATTATATTTGTGCAAATGGAACAAGCCTGCTCTGCTAAGACTCGTGGCTTTGGTGACCGGACAACGAGTGATGTCACTGTTTGCTTGAGGAACAGAGATGGTAGGCCAGAGTGGTTCCACTGCCACTCAACCATTTTGAGGAGAGAGAGCAAATATTTTGCAGATCGGCTTCCTGAGAACCATCCTGCTTCTCCGAGTCGTGATACGGGTAATTGCATTGAAGTTCACTGCACAGGAAACGAGTATGACAATTATGTTAAGCTCTTAAAGCTACTTTATCTCTCAGAAGAGTCAGTTCTAGACTCGTGGGATTCTGTTAAATCTGCCATTGGTGTTCTTCGAGCTTCAGTTTCACTTCAATGTACATCAATCATCCAGAGCTGCATCCTGTACTTGGAGGCTGTACCTTGGGAGGAAGACGAAGAGGACGAGATCATAAAAGTGGCCTCTAGCCTAGGCCTTGAAGCTCAACCACTTTTAGCTCGGATAAAACCTGTCAGTACAAATGACACTAAGAATGTATTCCTGTCAGCTGTTCGTTTTGCTATGTCCATCACAAGTTCTGTTCCTCCATTCACGGATGAACTGAAGACTTCTGCCCAGGAACAAGTCGAGTACATGCTTCTGGAGGATGAAGATGCTCCTCTGGTTGCAGTGGATGAGGATGTGAAATCCGAGGTCAGTACAGGCTTAGCCAGGATGTTTACGACATTGGAGACAGCACTGAATATGCTCGCCTCAGATGTTGATCAGTCTCTCGAGGCAGGTGAACACCAACTCTTGCAGAGCCTATCAGATCTTGAGTGGATGTGTAACATAATTCCGAAGATGGAAATGATGAAGGAATTTGTTTCTGGTTGGGCTCATGTCTCTGATCACATCCTGGCAGTCATTCAAGATGAGAAGTACAGCTCCAGCTTGTGGTCCGTCAAAGCAAAGTCGATAGAAGTAACTGGAAAAGCTTTGGATGCTATCGGCTATGGCACCGTCGTTCTTCCAGCACCATTCAGAGTCCACTTCTTGAGAACATGGCTCCCTTACATCAGGAAGATGAAGCCTTTACTGGATTTGAAGAGCATGGAGGACGAATTGTTTCCCTATAAGATGGATGGCGATTTGTGCCAGAACGTAGAAGGTGCAATCACGTCTCTCGTGCTTGCTTTGCCGTCGAATGATCAAGCAGAGATATTCACAGATTGGATGAAAAAAACTGAGCAGTTGAGTTATCCTGATTTGAGCGAGGCATTCGAAGTGTGGTGTTATAGGACCAAAGCTGCAAAGAGGAGGTTGATGGCCAGCCTAAATGAAGCCGGCAATCCTACTGTCAGCCTCCGATAATCTTTTAACCTTGTTTTGTACCCCCCTTGATCTCATTTTTGTATGTCGTAACAGAGACGATACCTTTTCATTCCTATGGCTCAAGGTTTCTACTGTTGTTAGTAATGGTTCAAGGGAGATGAACCTGTTTGACCCATTTACACATGCTAGGGCATGATATGGTCAACCGTTGACTATGAAAAAGGATGTGCTTTTGAGCAACGACAGTAAAATCGAGCTCAGGGTGGAAGAATCTCGATATACACACGATTTCATCAAAGAAGTCACTTTGGGTTATTACTAGAAGATGTCTCATAATTTTAGTTTCCTATGATATAGTAATTCTTGAAATATCTCGTCATCATCCATGACCCAATGCCTTTGCTTTGTTGCCTATGTTGCTTAACACTCTTTCCCTCACTCATCTCGTCCTCGGGGTCTCCTCCATTTTCACTTGCGTCCATCAATTTTCATCCCGATGGTATCTTCGTGGAGCATCCTCTCACACTCTTACCTTGCCCCGGTCCACTCCCATTTCTCTTCTCAAGGATGCGATAGATGGAGGTGGCGACATGGAGATTGCTGGTTGATGGTCTAATGGATGGAGAAGGATAAACAACAACAAGGGTTATTTATAGGATTAAAAGAAATAAAGGACACTATCTGGGAATGTATATATATATATACATGTATGTATATATATATACATGTATGTATATATATACATGTATGTATATATATATACATGTATGTATATATACATACATGTATATATATATATATAAATAAATATATATATATCCTTTGTTAGATAACTAATGGAATAAGAACAAGACAGGCCCATAAACTTGTTACATGGGCCTACGCTTGGTAGTAACATCGCATTTAGTTACCCGCCACAGTGACCGGGAAATCTTCGCGCCAAATCCGACCCCTGATGCCGCGAGTGCGCGCGAAAACGTTCGTCCCCGCCGTTTTTATAGCTCCAGCTACAACAAACGCGACGTTTCCTTTTTTCTCACCTATCTCCCCTCTTCCCTTCCCTTCTGCCATCCTCTCTCTCTCTCTCTCTCATGGCCCCTAAGACCCCCTTCAGGAGGCGGACCAATGCGCCCTCCAGCTCCTGCCTCTCCTCTGCCGTCCTCGACACCATCCGGTGCGAGGAGTGCGGCTCCGGGGAGTCCGCCGACAAGCTCCTCCTCTGTGACAGGTGCGACCGAGGGTTCCACCTCTTCTGCCTCCGCCCCATCCTCGCATGTGTCCCCAAGGGCCTCTGGTTCTGTCCCCCTTGCTCCGCCGAAAAGAGGCCCAAGCGTATGTCGACCCTCGATCCGAACCTTCGCCCCCTCCCTCTCCTTTCTTCATGGATCTGCGGGTTTGGTTGCAGGGTTTCCGCTAATCCAGACAAGGATCATAGATTTCTTCCGGATACAGCGGTCGTCGGGGCTAGAGAAGCTGGAATGCCGGAAAAGGAAGAAGAGGAGCGGAGGGCTTGTGGTGGCGAAGAAGAAAAGGAAGCTCCTACCTTTCAACCCGATCGAAGACCCCGATAGAAGGCTGGAGCAGATGGCGTCGCTGGCCACGGCATTGACAGCCACCGGCGCCGTGTTCAGCAACGAGCTCACCTACCGCCCGGGCATGGCGCCGAGGTCGGCCAATCGCGCCACCTACGAGAACGGAGGGATGCAGGTGAGGAATTCATCCGATTTCTCTCCGATTCCACTCCTTTGAGCGCTCTGATCTCCAACCATATCTGCAGGTGTTGTCCAAGGAGGACGTAGAGACGCTGAACCTGTGCAAGCGGATGATGGAAAGGGGCGAATGGCCACCGCTGATGGTCGTCTACGACCCACTCGAAGGGTCAGCATCTCCCACCCTCTTCCGCTAATTCGATCCCAAACTGGAACTCACCATCGCATCTGAACAGGTTCACAGTGGAGGCGGACAGGTTCATCCGAGACCTAACCATCGTGACCGAGTATGTGGGCGACGTCGATTTCCTCAAGAACAGGGAGCACGACGATGGCGACAGTATGATGACTCTGCTCTCGGCGGCGAACGCTGCGAGGAGCCTAGTCATATGCCCTGATCAGAGGAGCAACATCGCCCGGTTCATCAACGGCATCAACAACCACACAAGGTAAGGCCTTTCTTTCCCCTCTCCAACAGATCTCAAATCCCTTATCTGAGAAGAGGCTGAGGACTTAGGTGGTTCCAAGCAGGGAAGGGAAGAAGAAGCAGAACCTCAAGTGCGTCAGGTTCAGCGTCGACGGGGAGTGCCGAGTTCTGCTGGTCGCGAACCGAGACATATCGAGGGGGGAGCGACTGTACTACGACTACAATGGCAGCGAACAAGAATACCCAACCGAGCATTTTGTTTAGGAGTTGACTTTATTTGGAATCCTCATGAAATGGTCAAACCATCAGCCAACGTTTTGTTTTACATCATCGTCAAAGCATTTCGAGTATTAGCAAACAGTAAGAAGGAGAAAAGATTTGCAATGTTGGGGACTTTTTGTTTCAAATGGAGTTCTAATTGTAATGACGGAGTGTTCAAATGGAGTTCTAATTGTAATGACGGAGATATTTTGTTTCAAATGGAGTTGTTCTAATCTATATTATGGATATGATTTAGGCTGATCAAACCAGAGTTGTGCAAATGTACATGCAAAGACAAATCATTACTAAGTTTAATATTAACTACTGTTCCGAAAAGGAATTAATTTAGATTGAAAATTAACTGACAGCAACTAATAAAAATTAACTTAAAATAAAAATAAAATAATAACAATTTCTTGGTATGAAATAACATACAGTAACTAATAAAAATTAACTGTAGTGACATGTAAAAAAATCTCAACTTTGAAATTTAGGGGTATGCAAATTGAGCAAAAAAGAAATGATTGATGCAACAGTGAAAGTGATGCAATATCAAGTCATATCATGTTTAACATAATCTTCAGAAATGTTATTGAACATTGTACACATCCAATCTACTAATTAAATTAATTCATGATAGTACCTGCACAAAGTAAACACATTAAGAGCAAATTGGCATGAGTAGAACTCAATCCACCACCAAAATGGCATGACCAAACTGTGGGCTCATGAAACTGGATTTTATATTACAAGTGCAATTACAAAAGAAAGAGAAACTTATCTGCTCTCATAATTGCCAATGGTGTATGCCAATTGTCGTGCCAGAATTTTGATCTTAATTATCCTGAGTAGTTGAGTGAAAAGTGGTATAGGAATAAAAACTATAGCTTTGTGGAAATTGCAAACGACCATAATTACTCTCAACTGAATGCCGGAAACTTGCCTGGTTTGGCAGCGGTCTCAAAACTGGGTACAGTCTGAAGGTTGCCACTGTCAGACATGTAGAAGTAATTGTAGTTGATTCTAGTGACCAAGTCTGCCAGATGAGGGAAGTGCCCAACATTAAGCTTGAATGAGAGGATCTGCATACAATCATAATTCATGCATCTCATGTCTCCAGGACATTTGTAAGCATCAACCAGTGCTCAAAAAAATTTCAAACATGAAATCAGTAGAATGTCAAAAATTACCCGAAGAAGAAAGGCCACGCAATCATCAAACTGTTTCTCTATCCGATCTACTTCCATTTCACACCTTGCTTTGATAGCAGCAGCTGCTCCACCACTGCTTAGTGTTTGCTGTATTGCATAGAAGTCAAGTGCCAATCCAAGAATGGTCTTAATTCGACTTGCTATCAGTGCCCACTGCTCTTGCATGGCAATAAAAGAACATTGTGATCGTAAGCCTTTACAAAAGAGAAAGAAACCACTAGTCGATCAGAGTGAAGAGAAGTGAGTAAGAAGATTGTACAAGCTTATCAGAAGCAACAAAGCATTGGCGCTGAATGGACAGCAGGTAAGTGTCATGGACTTCTATAACTTCATCAAGAGAGCCAGCAGATGCCATACCATTGCAAAGTTCAGACCATGCACTGTGCAATACCTGCATCGGTCGGGTTCAGTTTAACATCTGGGTTTCACTTCCACTATGACGTCAAGAAGATGAACAAGCTCTTATTTACCCGATCCATCACATACTGATGAAATGCATCGACAAAATGGAGGAGTTTCTGCTCCACTAACAAATGGTGCTTATAATTGTGTGTTGAGCTACCTCTGCCCTGCCAAATGTTTAAAATCTCAAAAAATATCAGAAAGTAAATGTATCATTAACATTCTTTCTTTAGTAATAATAGTTCATGGTTCTGAAGTGATGGTTACTAGTGGACTATGGCAGGAAAAGTATAACAGAGAAGTGTTACTTATTACCAATTTCAAGAAAAAATTCTAATAGACAAACTTGAGATTAAACCTGCAGGTTCTAGCATTCACAATGATGCTATTATGAGTACATGGAGATCTGAAACTTGCAATAGAACATAAGCTGCCACATATTAGATGATACAGTAAGAAATGCAAGCTATGACTTACAAAAACATGCCAATGAGAAAAAAGAGGTAATTATGTACAAGAAGAGAAGCTGCAGGGATTTGTGGGAACATAAATGAATGGAATATTTAGTATCTCTAGAGAACAATTTCTTACCTAAGGATTTAGAAAACAGACAGTCACATTCTTTCAGGAGGCTGTATACTTAGTGGAAAAAAAACAGTACTGAGGATAGATTTCAGGTAACTAATTGCAAACCAACTACAGAATAGGAAAAACGAAATAATAGGTTATAAGGCAACATTTTGTGATGTTCATTCAATCGGTTTTCAACCAAGTGGAGAGAACTATCTGTTTTGTTTGCACATACTAACTCTCCTTTTTTAAATAATCTTGAGAAAAAAATTAACGATTTAGATGTTTAGTCAGAACAAGGAATAAAATCAAGTTGCACCTTCCACATCCACCTTCGAGCTTTATCAAGAACAAATTTTGCACGTTTGACCTTTAATAAGAAACCCATGACCTGTATCAAGCACAGTACAGATCAAATCATTGGAATGTCCATGCGATAATCATTCTAAAACAAGAAAACTAGTACCTGGTTATATTTCTTAAGTGCCTCCACATTAGCTATTAGGTCTAGCGGCCAAGAAACCTATCATACCAAAGATTGATGACTCAAAAACCAAAAATAAAATGACTTTGTTTAAAAAACTTTCTACACTTACCTTGTATGTGAATTTCAAAATATCAAGCACATTAATGCCGAAACAATGATTCCGTGCATTCCGTGGAGTCGACCCGTTTCCAGTTTCAGTTTCCTCATTATCAGCACCATGCTTTGTAACTGAAACAACCAAGGCATCTGGGGCACTGAGAAGTGCACCATCTGCAGAATTTCTGATAGACTCCTAAGCATTTCAAGATATGATGACTGTATCAAACAACATATTTGGATGGAAATCAAAGCCAAGTGTAAGCAGAGTACAACTCTAAACAAAGCCATACCTGCAACATGGTGTTCAACTCAAATTCATCGTCCCAAATGTCTCCCCTATCTAACTTGTTAAAAGTTACTATAAGGAACTGCTGCAGCAGGTCACCTGAAAGAATCACAGGGCATGTCTATAATGTACATGTATTAGTAAGCCAGGCAAACCCCTAAACCACTTACCTGAGCCTAATAAATAAATAGCCCGTAACACCCCAAGCTCATCCAGTAATTTCCAATCATTCATAAGCCTCAACAACATATGCTTACCCACATGATCCACCTAGAATGTAACAAGGCATCTTAGCAGCATATGAGTAAAAACTCAAAAGAGTCGCAAGCTACTAACCTGTTCCCTGATGTAAACAGAAAGGCATTCCTGGATGATCACTGCAGGTTGTAATGTGTCCTTCACTTTGTTACTCTGAATCCATTTGAGGATCCTTGATGTAAGGGTACTATTCTTCTGAAAAGGCAGCAGCTCTGAAACGGCACTGCTTTCCTGCTTTTACAAATATTGTTTCAGCAGCAAGTTCGATTACATAAATCCGAAAAGGAATATATAGCACAACTTGAAGTACCTGCAAACAAGGAAGAAGAGTAGGAAAAGCATACAAAGTTTCCAAAGTTCTTTCATCATCTTGCCTGCGTACGTGTTCCCGTTCATCAAATTGAAAACCAAAAGCATAATCAGTTCTACCAAGTCTAGGCAGGGCTCCTTTGCTCAAAGGATCCCCAACCATCCTTGAATCTAGATATCTATCACTGAAGATGTTCTCTCTTAATTTTTCATCATTAATTGGAGGAAGATGATAATTTTTTGATATATTAAGCTCACTCCAAGAGGACATATTCTTTCTAAGAAACTCTCTGCTTACAGTTATTACGGGATTTCCAGGGCACAAAGAGTTAAGAATAGTCTTTCCTAACAAGCTAACAGCCTCGTTATCTTGCCAGTTCTCTCTGTGAAGTTCTGCGGCCTTTTCTGTTCCTTCTGAGTCAAAAGAAGAGACTGAAAAGCTTGTTTTGCAGTCAGCATAATCCTCTCTATTAATGTCTCTGTGTCCCCTCCTATATACAACATCAGCTAAGAACTTTTGCCATGTTTTTCCACAGGTGGGTGCAGTATGTTCACCATCTTGAATTCCCAGTCCCATGTTACATTTCAACAAAAAAGGTTCACATATCTGATAAATTTTGGGGGATGACATCCTTAAATACTTGTAAGTCTGATCATTATCACCTAGCAAACCCACCATTGATACCAAGAATATTTCGGGCAATGTCAAAAATCCCATAACCCGTGTATGATTAGTCTCATGAAAATGGAAGATAGACAGTTCATCAGTATAATCACAATTCACATTTTCATCTTCAACCTTGTCAGACCTAGTAATTATAGGATGGCCTCGACGATCAGAAGTCTGAGGGCCCATTTCAAGTCCCTTTGATGTTTTGCAACATCCAGATACTTTGCTGTCATATGATAGGAGAATGTTCTCGTCTTGAACGTGTCTGACCAATTGCAAAGATTTCCCAGCAGATACAATAGCCTTAGCCATGTCCTTGAGGAATATAGGACATGCTACATCATCAATATCAGAATGTTCTCTCCCTCCTGCAGTGGTAGACACTGAAATGGGCTCCTGATCACTCATTTTTCTTCTGGCTTTGCCATTGGACACATTCTCAGTCCCCAGGCCATGATTAGATTTTAATTTCCTCCATCTCCCTTCTCTTAGAAGATAGCTCATCTCCCAAAATGCTGGTTGATCAATGGCAACTCCATCATTGGCATAAAAAAACATCTGCCATGAAGCTCAAATAACACAAAAAAAGAAGAAACTAGTCAAGATACACTTGAAAAAAAAGAAATTTCATTTATCCACAATGCTCTTTTCAATCCAAAAATATGCTGTCAACAAAAAGTAACCAGGATGCATATCATGTGAATCGAGCAACGTAGCTTCCTGGAACAAGATAATATGTAACATTCAAACAATCAATTGATGAAGCATGAACAATTTCTAGCTCTCTCAATCAATTCTCCTTCCTCTTCAACAACATATCGCATGTAAAGAAATTTCTCATCCTCCCTTAAGCACGGTAAGGCATCAATCTTTTGAGAAGTAAATGCATCATAAGCAAAAGAGCATTGAATGTTGAAACTAACTAAATAAGAAAATATCATTTAAAGATAGATGATTTTGTTAGAGTAAATTAAGGCCTCATACTGATATGGCAAACTAAATAATGAAAACAGTGGCATATAGATGATTCATGCCTATGTCGACCATGGATAATCCCTTCTTCTTAATATCACCTTAGTTAGTAGTCTGAATATCATAGAATGCTCTGCAGAAAATTAATAAATAGATAAACAATCAAAAGTAACTACCTCCTCAAAAGGGTCATCAAGAATTCCATCATAGAGCCATGAGTCAAGCCCCTCAAGATATGGCAACAAGCTTTCAGTAAATAAGAAAAGCAGCATATCGTATGCTTCCTCCTGTTATTTTAGCACGACTCCTCTAAATTAAATTGCATAAACTTAATGGGGATTATAGAAAGAAAATTGGATAATGATTATTCTGCAACCTTGCCACCTTGTACAAGACAGAGTTCATTCAACTTTTTGAAAAGATGGTTGAGAATCTGAACTGCCAGTTCACTAGCTGGTATGGATGTTTGAAGATATGTCACTGGAATTGCTCCATAGACAACTTGAAGAAGAACCTCTGCCCCTGCACATAGACTGCAAATTGGTGCCTTAAGTGAGCTGAGTATATGCATAGTGCTAAAAAGCAAAATTATTGGTCACTAAACATGTTATAGCAATGATGCTTGGTTGTCATGTCCTTCATTATTTTAAACCTCATTAGCACCATAAATCATGTATCATATGAAATTTAAGATTGGTAATAGGAAAAACCATATTAATGAACTAGACAATTGCCACTTTTAGATCTGATAAATTATATGAAAAGCAAGATAGAAGTAACAGAATATTTTATTATTTTCATTGACCTAAATCATTTGTTAAATGACCTAAATCATATGTTAAATGACCTAAATCATTTCACGGGTCAATTATTTCCACATATTAACCAAAAACCATAATAATGACTTGACAAGTGAAAGAACCAATCATGACCAATTCTGAGCAACAGATCTGATGTTTTGAAGGACACTGAATAATAAGAAGCATTTCTAAAGACAGAAACAAGTGAATCCTCAGGTCAAGAAGCTTCCTGACTGAAAGCACGAGATGAAGCACTTATTGGAAGCAGAGAGAAGAGATATTGTCACAGAATTCAGGTCTTGAAAGAACAGAAAAAGTAAATATATAACAAAATACATATTGCAACTACAATGACGGATAATTATGCTGAATGTATAATGAGGTATGAAGTGTTTAAGAGATAAATATTTAACAATGTGAAATGTTAACTAGTTTATTTAATTTAATAGAACATTAAGAATCGAGAGAATATGCTTCCTAAATATAAAAGATAAAACTTTCCAAGTTATGCAAACTAATTCATCCTACAAGTAAAAGGATGATGACCTAGTCCACGAGGTTCCTGACAATGCGGGATCAGGAAGGGTTGTTCTTACTCCTACAACTATAAAGGTTTGTTTCTTTAAAATTCCAGAAATTAATTCTTTGAACAAAACTTCACATAAAAGTTATTGTAATATGAAAAAATCAATTTTACTTTATTCTAGGAATATCCAACTATAAAAGAAATATCTTGTTAACAAGATAAGCAATTAATTTATGAAAAGAAAAAAAGATTTAAGGTTGCCTTTATTTACATTAAAAAAACATGTTTTCTAGGAATTCAATCTATTGATTTTACAGTGAAATAAAGTAGAATGGGCACAATACATTAATGTGATTGCAAGAAATAATATAAAGAACCTACTGATGCAAAAAAATTAGGTGAGACTGGAGAGGTTTAGGTAATCTTGTCTTTTACACCAAAGGTCAAACTAGAGTTAATCCATTCACAAATGATCTTCAAAACGAAATTATTGTGATACTATTTGCGGATGGCATCATTTTAATTGATGATAGTAAATAGAGATAAATCTAAAAATATATAATGAGAGAAACTTTAAAATTCAAAATAAGCAAGTTCAGAAAAGGGTATGTAGAGTATCTGTGCTTATATCAGGTTAAAAAAAAGTATATCTGAAGTTATAAATGTTTGCCTTTTTCTGCAAGTGTCAAGTATAGTAACAAAATGATAACGCAAATCAACATGAGAACACATTAATATTCAAGCTAGATACTATCATGTTCTGAAAAAAACCAGTATATATAAACAGGTTGACCTTGACAAAGAATTAGTAATTCCCAGTAGAGTTGCTGTGGGTCCCGTATCTGAACTGACATAGTTGACTTCCTCCTTCAAAGCAACATCTCGCAGCCGCTTTTTCATTTAAACATTATAGATTAAACTGAAGAAAGAAAATAATGGTACAGTTTGCAAATTGGAATATAAAAACAAATGCTAACCTTAAGCCATGAAGTGATAGAATTAGCAAAAGCATTTAGGGTGGGGACTCTAACATGTGTGGACTGCACCTTCTGAACATATAGTTCAACTTGCTTCAAGCATGTACCAGCAAACAAAAACCGGCTCAGAATACTGTACAGACTCGTATATGACAGGTGCAACACATAAATCCCATCTTTAACAAAAAATCTTTGCTGTTTCTCATCCCAATAAAACAAAGAACTGCAGTGTCCTTGGAGCATTTGTAGGATTCCTTGCACCTGGTAAGTAGAGAATCCTGTCATTCATGATCAGGAAGAATATAAGACATCTTGGTGGAAGAATACCAAACAAGGCAAGACGAGTACCAGTTTCCCTTCATCTGTCTTAAAGGAGAACACTGGTTCTGCATGAGGAAAACCATTTGAAATGCTCAGGTGAAGGTTACTAATGAAACTTTCAACATTTTCAACCTGTGGTACACCTGAAAGAGAAGAAAGGAGATAGGACATTTGGACTGGTCAAAAATAAATCCAGAGGTCATCTTACATACATGCGCATGTTGGATATAGGAAAAAAGTACATCAAGGATGCATGAACTTTATAATAAGGAAAAAGGGCATTCAAATTTTCATTCACAATTGAAACAAACGATCAAAAACAATGTGCGATCTACTAAACCGCCAAGGTTGGGACTTGAACAAGTCCCATTTGTCTGGATTCTGGTGCCATCCTAGAATATTATTTTTAAAGCACTCTGAGCCTTCACAAGTCAATATGTACAGTGCTAAACAAATAAATAATGTGTTGCTGCAGTTATCTGGTGTGTACAATGAAAGAAGGAAAAGAAGATTGACAGTATGTTCTCAATCTAGCAAGACAAAATAGGAACCAAAAAATTTAATGGCTAGTATGCTCACCCTGATGTTGTGCATAAGAAGTTACCTACTGATACACATACATAATTAACTTTGAAGTTTGAACTACATGCCTGAGGCTAGAACTTCCTGAAGTAATGGACGCTACCATGTCTTACATAGCACAAAGACCCTACTGAAGCTGTACAAATAAGCATTGCAGCAACATGGTCAGAGCCAGCATATCAGCAGCACATGGTACGAGAAATGGTGCCAAAGATCACTGAAGCAACAAAACTGGATAACAATTTTGCTTCAGATCTTGCAAAAGCCAAACTCAAGAAGATTTTGTTCTTCTTACAGAGAGAAAAAGAGGAAGTCCAATTAAATTACAAAAAAGTTGAAAAGCACATCAAAAGTTCAAGCAAATAGCTGTAAATATCTAAACCAGAATAAAATGAAAGAAATTTAAATGCAACGCATAAGTCAATTAACTTCGATGTCATTACACAATAACTATCGGTAATTTTACCATACCATACAAGATGTGATTATCCATGCTCTGCATCTGTCACCAGCTACCACCATTTAACAAGTAGCAAGAACCTCAAAAATGCTTCTTCTTCACAGAGGAAGTCCTACAAAGGTCCTACAAAACAATAGAAAAATGAAAGAAAAGATAACATATACATAAAAAACCAGTCATGTTAACTGTGGCCATCCATAATTATATGTAGATGAGCAAAACAAAAAGATAGTAGATTAAAGATATGATGGACACATGTAATTATGTCACAAGCATGGCCTGCATGTAAGCATACAATAATGAGAAAATCTCATGATGAAATAAATGATAAAACATTTAAAATAAGACTATACCATTTATATATCATTGATTCATTATGCTCGTTCAGAACATCAACATAGAATAGATGATTTTGTTGGACTAGCAATATCCATGTTTGTCAATTCATTCATCCAAAAAACCTAATCAAGAGACAGATAAAACTTAGCTAACAAAAGATTCTAGCGTCACTTGGAATACCTAAGAACAAATCCAAAGTTGGAGCAATGTGCGCAACCATTCATCGTCTTAGTTGCTACCAAAGAACGGAGAGGCAGGGAGGGAGGCAGTTCAGGATTGCAGGGCACCTGCGATGGCAATAGCGGCAGAGGTCATCTGGCGGCTCCGACCGGTGGACAGAGGGAAGTACGGCGAAGGAGGGGGAGAAGAAACATATATTGGCCAAGGGAGCGAGGCATGCGGCTGAGTGCATGCGCAATGGCGAGCGGAGCCGGCGAGTTAACCCTAGATCCCACCGTAAATAAATGCAAACTGGGTTCTTTACCTGCCAAGGGAACAGCAGCTCAAATTCTGTACTGTTTCTTAAAGTTCCGTACATTTGAGAAGAGGAGGAAGTTGTGATGAGAAGTTGAGGTTAAAGAATCATGAAGGCCGAGATGCAGAGCATTACAAGATCAGTAAATTCTGCGTCGGTGTCCGTGTTCCATCTAGTTCGTGAGACAACGAGGCAGGGAAGTTGAGGATGACGAAAGGGACAGGGCAGGCAACGGTGTCTGGTGAAGAGAAAGGAAAGAGAGGAGAGGGTGATGGTCACGTGAGCGGAGAGGAGAGGAGAGAAGATCGTACCAGAGGGAGACGGCTGGGCGACGACGGTCGGATCTCGGCAGTGAGAGAGGCGAATGTACGTGAAAGATAGGCTTGAGAAATCTGGAAGGCGACGGGCGGGCGACGACAGCTCGAGAATCTCACCGGCAGCAGCGAGCTTCACTCCTTCGCTAGGGTTCGCCCGATTGGTGTTCGGGGACGGGCGTCTGAGAAAAAATCGCGCCCTTTTTTTTGGCCCTGCGACATCTCACCGAGTCGACTCATACGACTTGGCAGTCGACCGAGCCAGGCGTCATCCGGTTCAACGGCCGGTCCTCCTACGGCCCATAGGCCCATGAGTTCAACAACACCCCCATAGGGCATCGTTTTGCCGCCATTGCAAGGATGGGTCGGGCTTCGAGTTTGCAGCTACAGCAATGGCAGACACCATGTCCGCCTTCACGACGGTATCGCTTTTCCGGTAAAGCTCTTATCGAACTCTTGCCTGTTCACGTAGATAACAATGATTCCCATCAATCAATGAGATAACTCTTGCTTGTGTTCGTATCATTAATTTCTCGTCAGTCATCCCCTCCCTTTATTCACTCTGTAGGCTATTTATGTGTCGACGATCGTTAAAAGTGCCCTGTTTGTTGACATCGGTGGAAGATGTTGTTCTACCTGCAAGATGTGCAACTTTAGCATTTCATATGAGGTTTACATCTTGAATATCAGGTAAAGCAATTCTTGATTTGCATCCCTCTTGTGATAGTTCTTGCATTTGGTGAATTCATGTTATGATCTTTGTTCTTGTGGTCTTGTGGATGTTGGTCCTGCAACCATCATTGCTTATTAGTTGGACACAATCAGTGGTGCCTTCTTTTCTTTGGTGCTTGCCAACTTTAAGGAGTGTTCCAGATTATTTTGCTGCAACCTACATAAGAGTCGGTATTAGGTTCATCTAAGAACTACTTGGTCAGACTCGATGGGTACATCATCTTTATTGTTCAAAAAGCATGCCTCACCTATATTGATCTCTGAAACTATTAGATGATCAATGGAAATGGCCTAAGATTGAATTGGCATCTTGTGTGATATTTGGTAGGGATGAAAAACAAACGATTTGCAAGGATTTTCATCAAGGTCTGGTTTTATTCATTTGCATCATTTGGTTTTTAGATCTTGACATCTGATGAACTTCACTGTCAATCTTTTAGCATATTTCTTGGATTAACAAAACCCAAAAGTTCTGTTATTTGATAATTATGGGGACGGGATGTTCCAGCTTATCTCTTCTCATTTTGTTGATTGCATTTCTGCTATAACACTTTGCTGGGCCTGTCAAATTGTTGTTTAAATATCAGGGATTTCTCAACTCTGGTTGTTTTTTTGTTGTATTTTAGTCAACATCTTTAAGTTGCCCCACTTCTAGGATGGTTGGCCTTTGACACTGTTTGGGTTAAAGTTTCGCATTCTTGCTCTCCACCATTTTGCCTCAGAAGATAAATCTAAAAGAAAAGCAAGAAATTAGGGACTTAATTTGATATGAATATTTTAAATAACCCTGCTTTGCTTCAGGGATTATTGACTTTTATCTCTTCTGTGGTAAAATTTGTCATCTAGTATTCTTCTTCCTTGCCTTTTTGCTTTCAAAGATGAAAGGAAAAAACAAGGAAAGAAGGATACAATTTGTTATCATATATATATATATATAATTGTTGAAAAAGTATGATATTTGAGCTTAAATTTGATTGATTGTCATGTGCTTCTTACCATAATTATGTGGCCACTGTAGAACTTATGGAACTCTCTCCAAAATTGACAAATCCCACAAAGTTGATGTTTTGATATTTAATATCTGTATACTCCATGCCATTATGTCAATTTAAACATAATATCTCCAACATGTGGTTCCAATATTAAATTCATTTTATCATGTTTATGCCCCTATGTTACAAATGTTGCTTTCAGAGCATGGTGTGACAAAAAAAGAAATGAGCATCCTTATGGTCATTGGTCCTAATCTTGGAATCTGAATAGAAGGACCTAGAAACTGAACTTTGATCAGCTTGTCCTTATCATTGTGGTCCATTTATTGTGTTGGTACTCGTAAGTTAAATGTTATTATCTGATAAATACTCTTTATAAAAGTGTTTTCATCTGCTAAGTCTAATGTAAGCCTGCTAATTATGCATTAAGATCAATAATTGTTTGAGATTTGAATTCTGAAAGAAGTTATATTATGTTTCTCAATGAATTCACATGTGTGCTTCATTAATTTTTGTTGATTGGTAGATTTGAGATATCAAAAAAAAATTCAGGTCAACAGAGAATAATATGAGAAGATGATATTGGGTGAAGAGATTGTAAAACAATTATGTTGGAAAGGACATGCCCAGACATCATAGAACAGATAATTCACATTCTCATACAACATCAGAGTAGAAAGCTGAATCAATATCAGAGTCAGGAGAATTGTCAGAAACTTATAATTGTAGCACACAGCTTTAAAGAGCTTCAGGTTTTCAACCAGACCTGATGAGAGACTCCATGATGCAAATTGATGGTTGATCTTCTCAGTTGAGCTCATTCTACACATCAAAATGGGGAACATGAGCAGTATCAAGCAGGATTACACCTGACAAGGCCACTATAGAACCCTAAAACCACTATCCCATTTGCATCTACTAATAAATCATGTTTTATTTCAATTAGATGTGTCAAGCAATAGAGACGGCTTCTTCTCATTAAGCTTCAAATCCTTACTCTTCTATATTTTAGATTTGAAGCTTTTATATTAAGCCTCAAATTCTTCTGTATTTTAGCTTCAAATCATTAAGCAATAGAGACAGCTTCTACAATATTTGATCTACCAGCAACCAAATATAGGTTTTATTTTTCTTTTTTTTATACATATATGAGCTTGTACAGAATTATATTTACTAGAGACTATTCTTAATTTTTTTCCAAATAATTGAAAAATATGGCTTGTTACTATTATAGTCTGTACGAGTTTAATGGTTGAAAATATATCTATATAGTTGACCCTGAATTGTCAAGAAACTCATGAAGACTTTTTCTATGCCAGTAGAGAGGCTGAAATATTAGTCATTGTTATTTATCATCCAATATGTCTACTAGAGACTTGACTCTCCTAGTGACTTCTTAATGATGTTTGATTTGAGATATGCATTTAGTTATATCTTTAATGATTTATTTTCAGCGCAACTTTTGTGGCAAAGTTATTCGAAGTTGCTTTACATAGACAAGATGCATTCAGATTCTTTGAGCCGTCGCTCTCCAGGGGTGGACATGCCCGCCTCTCCTTTTGTAGTGCTCGTAAGTCATCCAAACTTGCTTTATACTCTTCTTTTTTCTCTTTTGCCTGATCTTGAAGTCATCACACACACAGTTTCTAAAGAACCACCTCTTTTTGTCAAATGCTTTCATGATTATGATTACTTGCATCACAAACACTTTCCATTGACCAAAAATATTAATTCCATGGTAACTTTGTCAACATAGTCTAGATGAAGTATTGATCGAGGATTTATGTCATGCCCTATATTGATACATCAATTTAAGATCTTATCATGTATCTTATTGATCTGTTGTGCTACAATTAGAATCTAAAAAGCAAATGGCAATGTATATAATGAAGACATTCTAAGTGTGGCACAATAGCAGCCATTTGTTTAGAGGTAACTTGACGTTGGAATGGACCGCGATGGAGACGGTTGTAATTTGCATGGTAAACACCTTGTTGCACACCATCCCTACGCTTGCCTTCCTAACCGCGTCTCGCCCCGTTGTTTCCGATCTTAACTCTTGAAAAGATCCGAAACCTGGTCCTTTCCTACCTTATCGGGATCGTTGTGCTCGACCCATGATTTGTCGACACGCGTCCGTAGCCCGCCTCTTCTTGTCGAAGCTCCCCGCACCCTTCCCGCCACCTGTCTCCATCGCAAAAAGGCATCACCGCGCAAATTAATCATGCGCCGTCCATCTCCCCCTCCGATGTGGCCGATCTGCCCCCACTGTTCCACGCCACCCCTTTCTTCCGCCTTCCCCCATTTAATATTATCCGGAACAGAACCTTCTGGAAGCGCCTATAAGGTTTCCGCCCTACCCGGTATTCCCACCCTTCCTTTTCTTCCACCCAAAACTTGGTCTTCCTTCCAGAGAAATCGAGAACCTTTCGGGTGGTGATCCGGCGGCGATGGCGCCTCCGCCCTTGCCTTCCGCCGCCGCCGAGAAGGCCGCCGAGCAGGCGCCGACGGATGGACAGCGGTCGCTTCCGACGCCCTTCCTTACAAAGACGTACCAGCTCGTGGACGATCCGTCGGTGGACGACATGATATCGTGGAACGAGGACGGGTCGACTTTCGTGGTGTGGCGGCCCGCTGAGTTCGCCCGCGATCTCCTCCCCAAGTACTTCAAGCACAACAATTTCTCCAGCTTCGTCCGCCAGCTGAACACCTATGTCGGTCCCGATTGCAAGATTGGATTTTTTTTTTTCCTCCTTTTTTTCCCCCCCCCCCCCCTCTTCGTGGTAAATTTCCGGTTTTTATTGATTTTTCGGAGATTTATTTGGTAGGGATTTCGGAAGATTGTGCCCGATCGGTGGGAGTTCGCCAACGATTGCTTCCGAAGAGGCGAAAAGCGCCTCCTTTGCGATATCCACCGCCGCAAGATAACCCAAGCCGCCCTGGCCGTGGCGGGGCCGGCCGCGGTGTCTGTTCCAGTAAATCGGGCAGGGTCTCCGGCGAACTCGGGGGAGGAGCAGGTCCTCTCGTCGAACTCCTCTCCCGGGCCGCCTCCTTCCGCGGCCGCCGGATCCAGCAGCTCGGTGGAACTGACGGAGGAGAACGAGAGGCTGAGGAAGGAGAACACGCGGCTCTCCCGCGAGCTCGCCCAGATGAAGAGCTTGTGCAGCCACATCTCGGTCCTGATATCGAAGTACGCGGACGAGGGCGGCGGCGGGAGGGCGGCGGAGGCCCCGCCTCCGCTGTCGACGGTTCTGGAGCTTATGCCGGCGAGGCGAGCGGAGGAGGAGGAGCTGGAGGAGGAAGATGAGGAGGAGGAGCTGCAGGAGGCGGAGACGGAAACGGGGATGGAGGTGGAAGGGGCTGTGAAGGCGGAGGAGATGACGAGCGCGCGGCTCTTCGGGGTGTCGATCGGAGGGAAGCGGGCGAGGGAGGAGGACAAGGCCGAGGATCCAACGCCGGAGGTGAAGTCAGAGCCGTCGGATCCGGCGTCGGACACGAAAGAGGACATCTCGCCGGAGCGCCACCAGCGGTCATGGGTGGTGTATTGCCCTCGGCCGGTGAGGAGGGCGTGCCATGGAGCCGAAGGGGGTGTTGGAGACCGGGACGGATCGCTCACGTGACTCACGTGACGACAACTGGACCGCGAAGAAGTGTGCAGCTGTAGATCTAATTCGTGCTGTGTAGAATGCAATTTTAGCGGTAATAGATTAATAAGTGGGGGACTCCAAAGATTCCATGTGCGTGCAGGTGCTTCTTTTGTTCCATCGCACGAGTTGTGAGCCGCATCGTTGCACCAATAGCTTGATCATCCGTGCACGTGTTGATTGATGCGTTGCCGACACGGTGACTGATGATGCCGATGAGGATGCGTTGCTAATACGATGATGATTAGATTTTTATGTGGGATGACAGACGCACGCACAGAGACTAAGCAGGGAAAGCATTATAAAGATAAATTCTCTATATTGCGGTTGGAGATACACCATTTATTCATAACTTACATAAGTCATGTCAGTGATATGCAATCCTTATTCCCCACAAGTATAATAGTTATTGCTCTTGTTTGCTCTCTATTGACACATAAATGTCTTGTTAGGCAAAACACGTTCTTAATGGAATCTATGTGTTCCATTATAGAGAGACACGGCTCGACCCAAACATCGATTTAGGAACCCAATCGAAATATGCGTCAAATTAGGAAACCAATCGTGTAATTTCTTCAGCCATCAATTTCGACCAGTCGCCTTACGCGTCAGTTAATTACTAGTCGGACTCCTACCGACCGGTGTTGGTAACGCCGCAGGCGATCCTGCGTCGATCCCCTGGCAACGCAACGGTACCGGGGGAGACGCACGTGCGAGTCACGCCGCGCGCGGTACAGTCACCTGCCGACGGTCCATGCACCGCTTCAGATTCCCCGCAACGGTCATATCGGCAACAGGCGTGATTATTACTCCAACGGTCGAAATGGAACGCGCTTCCTGTCCGTCCGATCCGCATCGGACGGTCGGCCGTCGTTAAGCGGGCGCAGTCCCGGAATCCCACCTCGCTGACCGTTGGCGTTTTTTCCCTGCCCCGTTGAAGACTGCGGCACTCACTCACCCGGCACAGTAGCAGAGCAGCAGGAGGGAACGGAAGGAGGAGCAGCAGCGCGGAAGAGGAAGAACAAATCAAGAATCTTATTTGTTTTGGTTTTTGCTTGTTCGGATCATGGAGGTGGCCGAGATGCCCGGTGGTGGCTCAGAGGATTCTTTGATGACCAGGGTATCCGCACCAGCTTGGCTGTGGGATGTCCACGGCTCCGTCGTGATCGGTTCCTCTATGTGATGATTTCTGATAAAGATTTGTTCTTGTTTGCTCTTCTTCTAACTATTCTTTGATTCTTTCACAGAGGTTTCCCGGTCTTCCAACTTAGTCTCCAAAACTCCCGTCTTTCTTTCCAACTTCGAGCTTGCCCTCTGTTTTCTTGGGACTGAAAGATCCTTCTTTGCCGCATTCTTTGATTCTTCTGAGTTCTCGAAGGTAACATTTCTTGTAGAAAGATAGGTGGAGGTTGCGTCGATTTTATCTGAACGAGAACCAGAGTTGGAGCAGGAGGATGTTGGCTGGGTGCTCGTCGACGCTGCTGTCGCCGAGGCACAAGTTGAGGATCGACGCTTCCGTGCAGTTGCAATCGTGCCATTTCCAGCTGCAGGACAAGCATTGCCATCCGCAGCAGAAGATGGGCACCCAGCGGCTCGACCTGCCCTGTGGCTTCTCCTCCCGGAAGGATCCCCTGCGGATGGCCCTGTCGGTTGAGAAGCCACCGCCGGCGGAGGCCCGGCGGAGCAGTTGCTCCTTTAGGCGCAACCCGGTGACAACTTCCTCCATGGCGGCACAAACGCCCTCGTGGGGAGGGATTGATGAAGGCCACGGCAGACCCTGGGATCGGAGGAGGAGCTTGAAGAGATTCCACGAGAGGGGTTCGTGCGACGACGACCGAGCCAAGAGGACGAGGACCGGTGGCAGAGTCTCGGGATTAGTTGAAGTTGACGGCGAGGTGTGGTTCCCTCGGTCCACCCAAGAGCCTCCGCCGGTGGAAGAGGACAAGGTGTTTCTTGTGCCCAACGCAGCAAGTTTTCCGCTTCCGGCCTCCACAAGCCATGCTTTGGTAGGAGGATCCGCTGGTCCCGAGAATGATGGCCTGAGCCCAGGCGAAGATCCAAACGACAAGTCGCAGTCCGATTCAAGTACGTCGTCGGCCGCATACGCTTCTTCTCCTGAGCCAACCAAGGATTCTTCAGGCAATGTGGCGTCGAACGGGTCCCGAATGCCTTCTTCTTCGGGCGTCGCTGGTGCAGCAGGAGGCGAAGGAGAGGGTAGCTCGGCGGAGCAGCAGGGCCTCGAACTCCTCAGCTTGCTCACGTCGTGTGCGGAGTCCATTAGCTCGGGAAACAACGAAGGCATGACCTTCTTCTTGGCCAGGCTAGGAGAGACGGCCACCCCACTGGGAACCCCTCTCCATCGAGTGGTCGCCTACTATACCGAGGCCTTGGCGCTCCGAGTCGTGAAGCTCCGCCCCCACATCTTCTCCATTGCTCCACCGAAGAGCCTCGTCCACCCGACCGAGGACGACGACGCCGTAGCACTGCGCCTCCTCAATTGTGTCACCCCAGTCCTGAAATTTCTCCACTTCACCATGAACGAGAGGCTGCTGAAGGCATTCGAGGGAAGAGACAGAGTGCACATCATAGACTTAGACATCAAGCAGGGCCTCCAGTGGCCTAGTTTACTCCAGAGCTTAGCTTCCAGGCCCAGTCCTCCGAGCCACCTCCGGATCACCGGCATCGGCGAGTCGAGGCAGGACCTCCAGGACACAGGCGCCGCGCTCACAAGGCTGGCAGAGTCACTCAACCTCCCTTTCGAGTTCCACGCAGTGGCGGACAGGTTGGAAGACGTGCGGCTGTGGATGCTTCATGTGAAGAGGGAGGAGTGCGTCGCAGTGAATTGTGTTCTGACGATGCACAAGGCACTCTCCGACGAGAGCGGCAAGGCCTTCATGGACTTGCTGGGCCTGATAAGAAGCACGCGCCCGGAGATCGTCGTCATGGCGGAACAAGAAGCGAAGCACAACGAGCCTAATTGGGAGACAAGGTTCTCCAGATCACTCAGCTACTACGCGGCCATCTTTGATTCCATGGACTACGCTCTGCCCAGGGACAGCCCGGCCAGGATCAAGGTCGAGCAGGTGTTTGCCAGAGAGATCAGAAACGCCGTTGCATGTGAAGGGGGCGAAAGAACCGAGCGTCACGAGAACTTCGATAGGTGGAGGAAGCTGATGGAGGACGGCGGGTTCAAATGCCTGGGCATCGGAGAAAGGGAGATGCTTCAGAGTCGTATGATACTGAGGATGTACTCCTGCGACAAGTACGCCATAGACAACCAAGGGGAAGAAGGTGATGGACTCACTCTCAGGTGGTCAGATCAGCCTCTGTACACAGTCTCTGCATGGGCTCCTACAGATGTTGCAGGCAGCTCCTCTACGTCTCAACCAAACTAGTGGATTCCTGCATGACTTGGTTCTTCTTCCTCAACAGGTCTCATACAGACATATTCTTTATACTCTTTACAGACATGAAAGGTCCATTCTTTTCACTTCCCTAAGGTCCATTCTTTTTCCACTTACAAACCATATAGACATATTCTTTTCTTGGTTTTTTCTTCTTGGTGATTCTTTAAATTCTTTTGTTGCTGAGGCTCATCATTCATGCTACAGAAGTCAGAAAATGATTGTAATTTGGTTTAGTTAGAATATGAATGAAGAAAATATGTTAGAATATTCTTTGATTATTTCCTACAGTGTATCTTTTGTCATCACTTCATGTTGATTGCTGTAACACTAATAAATGAATAAGAGCAGTTGTTTCTATATGTCTTGAAGCTTCACATGCCTTCTTTTCTGGTTCTGTGATAAGATGTGGTGGTCTCATATATATATAGGATATGCTGATCAGATTACATAGAAGTATTATCATCTTATAAATCCTATAAAATTGCAAACCCACCCATTCATTGGCCTGAATCCAATTTTAGAACAAGAATTGTCAGTTTCTCACTCCTATCCCAACCTGTTCCACAAAGTGGTATTTCAGCCAAACTAAAGATCTTCTTTTTGGTCAACTCATCAAATGTCATTAGCTGCCTGTGGATCATCCAATGAAAATTATATTAACACAATGAAAATTCTCTCTTTACTGTAATTTCACTACACATGACATTCTTACAAGAGAAGAAATGATGGAAAATCTATGAATGGTTCCTACAAGTCACCTATCAGATATGCTATTTAGTGAGCTACAAAAAGGCATGTTTCTTATCTTCCAGAGTACAATCTGTTCAAAAACTCCCATGTTTTTTAAGTACAAGCTAAAAAGTAGAACAGATTGTACTAAAAAAGGGAAGAAATGATGGAAAATCTATTAATGGTCTCACAACTCAGTCACCTATCAGATGTGCTATTAGTGAGCTACAAAAAGCATGTTTCTTGTCTTCCAGAGTACCAATCTGTTCAAACACTCCCATGTTGTTTTAGTACTACAAGCTAAAAAGTAGGAAGAGAAACAGATGACTAAAGCCTTTATTGTTTTGTAACAACTAGAGAGAGATCAGTTCTCTATAACCAGTTAGCAATAAACATTTTAATAGACACTGCACAGAGCAGATATTATCTGAGTGGATACACTCCCCTGGTTAGATTGATTCTAATTCCAGCTGACACCTTCATCCATGCATTAATTACATTGACCAAGTCAGTCATTTGCTTTCTTGTTGCTTTCATCACTCATGTGGTCACTCATCATTGAGCTCATGGCCATCAAAGGATTTTTTTTTGGTACTTATTGACAGGATTTCCATGTGCTAGTCTCATCAATCTTGAAACAGCAGAATTATGGCTGTGGACCAGTCTTTCATGAAGTCTGGTTTCTTCTAGGAGAAGGTAAAAGAATGGTACCCTGACATCTTCCATGCATTGATGAGGTAGGTTGTTTTCCTGATGTTTAGACAGTTCAATCAGCCATAATAAATGCTCTTATGATCCATCATCATTCATATGGCTACTAGAAGACTGATGGTCCTGGTCGTCAAGATTAGTGCTTGGCACAAAGATACAGAGGGAGCCAGAGAAAGGCTATGAACATGGGGCATGTTCTTCCTCACCTCACTTGTTTAAATGCATCACATGATTAATCTTATCACCTCCTACAATATACAATAGATAGATTGTTGACCTCCCCCAAGTCGTCTTCTTGGCTTTGCTTCAATCCCAAACTTGCTCCCATGGCCACAATATGATGACAGAAGTGGTCCCAACAAGAAAGACTTTTGACTTGGACATGCATAACCTTGCAGCTTTCTCTTGGAAAAGTGCAATTGGAACGGAGGACCGGCTCGGCTTCGCCGAGACACGTCAACAGTTTGGGCATGGAGGACGAAGTCCAACCAGAGGGATGACGGAACCTATCGGATGGCGCCACGCAGGTGGCCGGTGCAGGGCGGCCACGGTGGAAGAAGCCAAAGGTACACCGAGCTTCTTACGTGGTGGTTTCCACGGCCCACTTGACGCCGCCATCCACCACTCTCTCTCTGTATATATATATATATGTACATATAAAACCCTCACAATTCTTCTACAGGGAGGGAGAGGGCAGAGCGGCTAACAAGAGGAGAAGACCCATCAGACAAGGTGAGCTTCCTTATCATCTAAGTTCCATCCTGAATGATCTCCGAGTCTTCAAGAACAACTGATTGATCTAAAAAAGTGAATTTGATGCCTTCTTGTGGTGTCATCTGGAATTCTTTTTCTTATTTTTGTTGCATCAATCTTTGTTTCTTGGGTAGAAGATGATCACAACTTCGTTATAATCTTTGGTTCAACCATTAGATTGGTTCTTTAGTTGGTGTTTTCTTGATGCGATTGATATGTCAGGAAGCAACAATGAGTTAAAAAGGCTCAGCAGAAAACAATCAAGAAAAGGTTTTTCTATATTTTACTTTGGAATGTGCATCCTAATTGGTTAATTCGTTTGTCTTCTCTTTTCTTCTTGAGGAGTAAGTTGGTAGAATTTTGTGCTCTATGAATACAAATTGAAATGGAAGATGAATCAAACAGTTCGAATCAACAACATGTGTGAGATGTTTTGCAGAGGTCTTTCATCATAGGTTTGAACATCCAGAGCATGGAAGACCTATTCTCAACTGAAGGTTAGGTTATCCCTGCCAAATATTTGGGAAAATACTTTATCGAGGTATGTGTATGGAGCCTTGTGAGGACTAACAATCACTAGAATAATTCTCATTCATACCCAGGGTTCGAGCATTTTTACCTTATGCAAATATTTTACCGATTAATATTGACAAATGATAATGCCAATTTTGAGACACCGAAGGTATAACTTTGCATGAAACCATGATACTATGATTGTATGCGTAAGCTAGATTGGATAATATGAAATTATTTAGGAAAGATTAAGTTGATTACCACTTTGTTTCTTGTTGTTGCTTTTTAATCTGTCATCAAATTTTCTCCTCTTCCTGTTTCGATGTCAGAATTGATTGAACTCTATCAGGCTTTTTCCTTTTCATGTTTGCAATATGGTTTTCACTGTGAGGATTAACGTAAATATGGCATTTGTATATTTATTTATAGGTCTCAGGTTGCCCTCTCTTTGTTGTTGTATAAAACTCATTTTGTACTACGTACCATGTCGAGAAAGACTAATAATGTCTATGTAAATCGACTTAACAGTGAAGTTACTGTATAATATTTCTGGTGTTGTAATCTTCAAATATTCTACATCACGGAAGGTTCTTTTCAAAACTGAGGTGCATTTCTTTTTGTGTCACTTATTGCAATTGGTAAAATTTTAGCTAATAATCCTTCAGAACCAGGGGGAACCTTTGATCAAGGTGGCCATCATGACGATGGAACATCAAATTGTTGAGAAGCAGGACGTGACAATTCACCGCACTAGGGTACCAAATGTCTCAGAAGAGATCTATGAAGAATTTCTCCTGGATTTTGATGATCTTGCAGTTCAGGTGGGTCTTCTGCTGACTTCTATTTTCCCTGCTTTTAGATTGGTTACTCATGCATGGCATCTAAGGTTCAGCCATATATGGTTCACAACTTCATGTATTTTATCTCCTTGTCTGTGAGGCTAATCTAATTTCCCTCCCTGATGTAAAACTAAATTTAATATGCTATACTCAATCCTATATATTGGACTACTATTATTGTCCATTCCCAAATGTAATGCATCACAGAAGACAATCTGGAGGCTAAAATGTCCATCACCTTGCCTCATCCACTGTTCCTATTCTTTCTCCTGTTCCTCTTATTGATGGAGATGTCTGTCCTCCGGAACTTAATAATTTTTTGTTTTGATCTTTTTTAAAAAGGGAAAAAGAGCATAAAAAAGTTAAAAACATTGACCTATGGAAAAGAGAGTTGATAGGGGCATGTTTTCTTCTTCTTCTTTTTTGTTTTCCTTCCCTTGTTTTCTCATTTTTCAAGGGAAACCGGACTGCAACAGCTTGTAGAAGGGGAAACATTTACATGAGCCTATTCAGTCCAACAACCCACACCATGGGAATGAGAAAACTCTGCAGTTTCATCGTTTTTAAGACACAATTGGATCAGGCAGGTTAACCTGTTGAACCACTGACAAATCCAGCCTCTGAGAAAAACCTGATATTTTTTTTTCTAAAAATCATTCATCATATAGCTCATCATTGTTTTTTAGATATATAATCAGAAAATAAATGCAGGTATTAAGAAGAATTGTTTTATATATCAGTGCCATGTTTGTGCCTGGATTTTTACCCAAACTTTTGGATTACTTCATATTCTGCCGAGTCTTTTAGAGAGCAGACTGGCATATGAAATTATCTGCTTACTTGAGAGACACTGCAATGATGGTTATTATAGTAATCAGCTAAGTAAGAAAGCACTATAATGTCACTAATTCGTGGTGCAATTTTTGTGGGGAGGAAACCTAATAATTTGATGTTCCACGGCTTGAAATGAGTTGGACTTATCACCAAGTAACTTCTTCATGCAACTATTCTCTGCAGGAAATCGTTTATCAGTCATTCCAGAAAAATCCTCATGAACATCAATGCCATGCTTCGGTTAGTGAATCTAGATCCAATCATGACATTGGCCAGAGCAGTCATGGTGGCAGCAGTTCAGTGACCACTGATATCCTATTACAATTCACGTCTGATGAAGCTATAGCTCAGCAGTATGAAATACTGGATAATTTGCCTGTCGATGCATCTTTCAGCGCATTAAATCAGTCAGAAGCTGGTGAATTTTTGTTCAAATCTGCATCTAAAAATATCAGATTTAACTGCTTACTGTATTTATGATATCTATTCTTATGCTGCAATCATAGCAATGGCAGAACCAACTGGTTGCTGGTTCTATGAAGATGCAGGGTATTTAAGCATATCATTACAACCATGAAATTTATGAGGATAATTCTCTAGTTTGATAGATGAAAAGCTAAATTTTGTTCATTATAGAGAAGAATAGTACTTTATTACTTGTATGAAATCTAGAAAAGTTTTATAACAGTATAGTTGGTCCTCCTAATAAACAGGTTTTTACAGAATTATATAGTGATTATATCATAAAAATAAAGTTTGCTCACATTATTCATAATCTTTACTTTATGTAATAATTTTTGTCATATTATTCTCGACAATTTATTTATAAAATAACTTATGCTCATATGATTCTTATGGTTCTTATAGCAGAAAACATTTCAGAGTCTTCCACCATGAATGGTGGATCTCCTTCTGCCGACTCTCCTGGACAGGTTCATTGTTTTTCCTTCCATCCTTCTTTATAATCACAATTCCTGGTGTCACATCATGCATCTGAGGTAATTGTTTTGCGATATGCAGGTCACAAGGCAAGACAGCATTGACCCAGATCAAATGTCTTATGAGGTATGTTAGTCTGTGTTCGAGAGACCCTGTCCCTTGAAAGGCTTCGCGATTTCCTTTACATGCAAACATTTCTGGCTTCTAAATTGATTTTGAACTTTCAGTTTGTTTTCAGTGGGTGTAACAACTAACATGAAAGACTGAAATTAAAAACAATGTATTATTACCAATTCTAAAGAAAACATGGAGAAACTCATCTTTCCATTTAGACTGTTATATTAGCATGTCCTACTTGCAGATGATATCTAAAAGACTTGGAACTTCTATAGGTGGATTAGCTGGACTACATAACTCTGAACAATCATCTGGACATCTCTAATCTTGTTTGATAATATTTTCTTGCTGTGTGATGCTCAGTATTGTTGTGCATGTTTGATATGGAGTCTGTGGTGTTCTGTATAGGAAGAAACATATAGATGACAATGAACAATTCCAACCTACAAATTGGGAGAAACTTGTCTGTTTGCAGTTGCCAGATTACAGTCATGATTTTTTAGCAAGTGATTACAGACATGATTGTACATGGTTAAAGGTTCAGACATTTTCTACTATCATATTAGACACGTCGATCTCCAGCAAATGTGATTATTGAACTGACCATTCAAGCATTTAGTTTAGGACCTTATTGATCGACTCTACCAAAAATGGTTGGTGAACTCTACCAAAAATGGCCGGTGCAGACTGTCGTTTTAGTTTGCATTTGCAATGATTCATCTAATTAATTGTCTACATCTTTTAGATATATGTTATATATTCCTCAATTCAACTGAACTCTGATTTACTGTACTTAGCAATTGCAATCAATAGAGGAAGAAATGGGTAATGAAAGCAGAGGGTTGTCGGACGAGCTTATTTCTTACTTGCGAGATACAAAGCATAAATGCGGGATCTTCTCAAAAGGCAAAAATGAGGAGTATGTCTATAGATTGGATCCTTGATTTACTCTTTGGTGGTTTTATATACATGTTTGAAGCATTGTTGTGAATTGTGCTACCAATATAAATGGATATTTTGTTTCTTATAAATTTTATATGATGATCATAGGAATTCTAAACTGTACAAAATAAATCAATTCTGAGAAAATATGCATATATTCATTGTTGTATTCGTGTCATGTTGTTGTGTCCTCTTACATGATCTGCCATGTTGATGTGTCTGTATTGAATCATGAATCATGTCTGTTTTCTATGTCAATGACCATGCTTCATAGGATATCCTAATATTCATGAAGTGATAAACACTACATGGACACATGTTCTTGTTAATTTCACTCCTTTGAATGCCACTTTGTTTCCCTTTACTAACGGATAAATGAGAGTCCAAAGCAGCTCCTAGGAAGGCAACCTGAGAGAAAATAAAAGCAAAAAGCTAAAGAATTTGACCTTTCGGTGTATATGTATAATTTGCTATTGCTTATAGCATACTTTTTCATGAATATGTACCTTTAAAATAATGTACAACCAGATACGGACTTTGCAGCTTATTTGCCTATTGATCTGTATCTTAATTTTTCTTTGAATTGCAACATTGCACTATAAATATGCTTGGAAAAATGTGATACCAATCGTAGTTTTTTTAAGGAAACTCATTAGGTTTTATGAAGACATACATATATTTCTTATTTCAAGTTATGAAGTGACCTCTAATAAAACGAAGCCAGATTTTGTCATGCAGCACACAATTACTTCAGTACTGGATGACCGTTTCTGTAATATGCACTTAGGTAGAATCCTAGAAGAAAGATTGAGGCCTCAATCATATCACCTTTGCACATATGTACATATATATGCTGTTAGAATAATTCCAACATATGCATTCAATGGAGGAAATCTCAAGTAGTTTAAGCTAGAATATGATATGAGGCTAGTATTTCATTTTCTTGATCTAATGCTTCTGAAAATGTTGCAGCCAGAATTCTGAATCTCAAGTGAAAGTAAATAACTAAGTTGATCTAGAAGTTTTTTTTTGGTAAGTAGTTGATCTAGAAGTTGCATCGCTTGGCTACAACTAAAACAAAAATCAATCAGGTCTTGCTAGGGAACACTTCACACCAAGTAACAACTCCTCTCTGAAAGAAGGAATGCAGTAAAAAAAAAGGATTTTGTTAAGTGACAACCATTTGAATTCTAGTCATGAAGGTACATCAATTGGCATGATCAAATATGCTTGCTCAAGTAATAAAATCTCGGAAGCATGACACAGTAAAATGCTTATAGATGTTCATTACTGATAACTCCAACAAATGAGCAAAATAAAAAACTATTGTAGTTGATGCAATTGTGATATTTCAAAGTAGGTTTGTTTCAATTGGAATAGATAAGAGTTCTTATCATCTTATGTATATTCAACAAACAAAACAAAATTCTTTTGGTGGCATAAGCACGGGGAAATTATTGCAAAATGTTCTTTAAAAAGTTTGTATGCTTTCCTATAAATATTTCTTTTAGAATACTAACAATGACTTCTTTTGTGCAGATGTGTCATTTGTAAAACGAATTATAGGAGAGAATGGTTGATTACATTGCCTTGTAAACATTGCTATCATTCGCGCTGTATCATTCGTTGGTTGGAGATCAATAAGGTAAGATGTTATATGACATTGCTATAAGTATCACCTGCCTTTTAGCTGTGGTTAAAGAAAATTTAGGTTCATTTAAATTGCAACCAAATATGTTAGTCATCGAAGGGAGACTTTTCAGCCTAGATTTAGCTGTACAAGAAAATATCAAATTCAATGCTGACCTGAAACTTGAACTGGAAATGTTTTGATGATTCTGAACACTAACCACAGGAGTTTTACGCAACCTAATAGTACTCTAGAGTTTAGAAGTCCCTAAATTTAGTCATCATTTAGTTATTAATGAAAACCAAGAAGTCTTTCTGCACTTCAGAATAGAACCTTGTAGCCAGGATTTACTCACCTGATTGTATTACAGGACAACAGCAGAATCTGAACTCTCTCTCTCTCTCTCTCTCTCTCTCTCTGACAAAAACAAAGTTTTTGGCAAAAACAACCCAGAACTGTTGACAATCCTATAGGAGGCCACAAGCATCTGGCTCAGTTGATTGACCTATTTTTATATGAGCCGTAGAAAAATTCATTATTGAACATATGACACCACATTTTGGATTCATTGTAACAGATTGTTCTATATGTCTAGTCCCAGAGCAGTTACATTTGCAACCTATCAATCCTTTATCTAGAATGTCAGTCCATTCACATCCCATGTTTTGGTCTGCATTTTGTCTATGGTTTAGATAAAAAGAAGATCTAAAAGATATAAGAAGTGAATAAAAAAAAAGAGTGCTATAAAAGACAACAACAGCACCACCAAAGGTATAAAGTCCCAACTATTTGAGTCGATTACATGAATCTTTTATCACCATTGAGATCTGTAAAGAGTCATATCTTTAGTTAAGTTAAAACTTAAATGTATTTAAATTTTCATTTATAGTTTCTGTTAAAATCTTTTAAGATCTCCTCTGACCCTTCTAATACTACTAATAGTAATCATTTACCTCTTTTAGCTACTGCACTAGAGTAGTTACAAAAGAAAGGGGCTAAATTGACATGACTGAGCTTTGAATCTACGTATCTCAGCAGCAGCACTCAGATAATAGATGAAATATTGCTGCAAGTGAAGTTTATATTACAGAAAGCTAAACACATTTTCTCTTGGTATGGAGCATAAGCTTTTAGAGCTTTCATATGGTAGAATGTAGCATAAGAAATCATTGCTATTGCAATGTCAACCATTAGTTCATCTAGCAGTGTCAAGAAACTAAGATACTTGTCATCTATTATGCATTCTGCAACATTGCCTGAAATGTTAAGGTTAGTATGTTAATGAGATCTTTTTGCATAATCAGGCATGTCCCATATGCAAAGAGGAGGTATTCGGATAATATTGACATTGCTGCAAAAGAATGGCATGAAACTGAGGACTCAATGAGCCATGATGTGTAGCTCACCATGTAATGAATTACTTAATTCTGTAGTATGTGGTGCCAAATAATCATACTTTTGTCATGTAAAGGGGATGCATAAAAACCTGATTCAGTTTGGTGGAAATGGATGTCAAGCTTGTTTGAGTAATGTGTATGTTGTTTTTGTGCTTTGACTTTTTTTTTATTAGCAGAATTATATCAATGCTTATGCTTATCGGCTTCTAAGAAATTGGTTTTTGCGACAACTTTGCTTAAAACAATTGAGCTTGGTGGAGATGGATATCCACTTGTTTGAATAATGAGTATGATTACATTTGTGTTATGACTTTCACATTACCATAGTTGTATCAAGGCTTATGCTCATATGGTTTATGTGACAACTTGTTTTCAGAAACAACATAAATAAAAGAAAAGAACAATAGGTTACCAGATCTGATTTAAGAAAATAAAAGAAAAAAACGACATCGAGCTCTCCTCCTCCCATCCATTTACAAACAATTCTTTACAAAGCTTGATATTTGAAGATCATTCTAAGATTGCTCCATGTTCATTTTTCAAGATACACGATGTTGTTGTTCATTTGCGACTCGAATAATGAAGATTTAAACTTTTTTTCAAGATACACGATGTTGTTCATTTGCGACTCGAATAATGAAGATTTCCTCGTTCATCGAACCTAATATATAAAGGAACAACATGCATCTGAGTTCGCCCAAAGCTATCGTAAAAATATTATTTTTCATTTGAACATTCTTGATGCTATTTAGGAAATAAAAAGTCAATACTAGTCTTTTTATGGAGTCGTTTCTTTTGTAGAAGTTGGCTGAAGGCATCAAGGAAGATGATGGGGAATCGAAATCCCCTATCGTCATCAACAACAGCAAAAGATCATGATCTTAATTAGATCGAGACCATCCGGTCTCTGTTTGTATTTGCTGCAGGTGAGATCCACTTTCTTGGTCATGAGCAGGTTAATAGAAGCTATAACAAACAGGTCATGGAGAACAAGCACCATTACATGACACAGGAAACCACCATAAAGCCACACTAGCTAAAGAGAAATGGAAGCAATATATACATAATAAAAGGAGATTTAGTGATGTAGTTGCTGCTTGCGATTGCTAAGAATTCAATACAATTCCATTTCCAAAGAATTAGTTTTGGCATCTTGACAGGCAAAGCAGGCACCCATAGTTTGCAACATGTATGACCAACCATCCAGATCTTGTTCTTCTAAAAAGAGGATAATATCAAACAAGAACAATTCTGGGCATTCAAGCAAACAAGGCCATGGCGGCCCTGGGCACCAGAAGATCCAGCAGAATGAGCAGTAGCAGAGAGTTCTTTCGGGGTTGGGATGGAAATAAATAGAGCACAAGTCTCTATTCTTGTGCATCATTGCCAGATCTGCGGTAGGGCATATAACGGTGGTCCTTGGAAGCATTTTTCTTCTGCCTCTTCTCAATGTAAGAATCAAGCTTGCCTGCAGCCTGTGATGTACTCGAGAAAAACACGGAAGGCAATTAAGAAAATTGTAATGTTTTCAGACAAACAGCCAAGGTTAAATATAATACCTTGAGTTCATTGTACTTCTGTATCAGTTTTCTTTCTCGAATTTCCGCTGCATATACAAAATTCAAGTTAGATGAGACAAGAAGAAACACAGAACATACGAAGATATGCACACTTGCACATGCACAAGCACAAGCACACAAAGAAATATCTGACTGTTCTGCACGTATAGAGATGCAAGAAAGAGACAAATAAGCATGTAGACTGACATTTTTTCAAGTAATACGGTTGTTTCCCATGTTTTGCTGCTTCTCTTTCTTTCTTTATATGCTCAGACAAAATCTCAGATTCAGCACTCTTCCGAGGACCTGATTTTATCTGTTTATCCTGAATAACCAAAGTTGTTTTAGACAATGATTAGCCTTTCAGGTCATCCAAAATTAACATAGATAATTTCAGCAGATATGATTAGCACAAAATTCCAAATTTCAAGTAAATTGTGCACAAGAAAATGAATTTGTAAAGCATTTTCGACCATAAAAACACACGAATCACAGAGGATATTATGCTGCGGACTTGCACATTCCATATCAGGTTAAATCTGGATAAGAACTGAGGCCTCTGTACTCTAGATAGAACTACTAACACATGGTCTTGTTCTTAAAGATGGCCTTCCACCAAAACCTTGACCTTGTGATTCAATATGTGAAATGAGACTTGGGTTCTCAGTCTATAGAGCAAGGACACAGAAGGAAGCAAGAATAGGATCACGAGTGAATGACAAAATCATGAGTTAATGAATTTTTGTCACATCATGCAGTTTGAGGTTAGCAATCAAGAATTACAATTAAGATTACACAAATGTGCACTTGTTTTATTCCTATTTTTAGGATAAAAGCTGAAATGAACCATTACTAAGACGACAACAATATCAGCAAGTAAATAAACAGTGAAACAATGAAGCAACATTTAATTTAGACTCTCTCAGTGAAGACGTACAATCCAAGAAAGATGGCTCTTTAATTCCTCAACTGCATTTGGGTCTTTTGACTTCCTGATCAACTTTTGAAGTCTCTGCAGACATCCAATGGCATTAGTACAACTATCTATCATTCAGTAATAATTTGAAAAATATGTTCATCTAAAAAAATCACCTCTTTCTCTGCAGGAAGTTCAACCTCAAACAGAAAACTGTACCGTTTTCTAAACCTGGTATTACAGCAAAAAAACATAATAAAAACATTTAGTTTGTTAAAATAACAGAAGAAAGCATAATGTTAATGAAACAACTAAAATTTAGAGCAAAAGAATGTAACAGCACAATTATTGAGTTTACTTTTTTTACCATTTAGTGATGTATCCATTCAAATGGTACAACAATAAAGGAACCAACTCGGAAAAAACATGTGAGAACAGGAAACACATAAGAAGGATACATAAAGAAAGGAAGCATCTTAGTTAAGTGTATTTAATGTTCAATCGACTAGGTTATTTTCAACAAAGATACCTCGACACCACCTTGAAATATTGTACATTGTTTATTTCAGTTATAAATTTCTGGAAGGCACATTCCACCCAATTAGCAATATACAATATTGGCTTGAAATTCGTTAGCGATCCTCAGATCATTCTTATTGTAAGTACTTTTTCTCTTCATGAAAGGATATGGGGTTTTGCCATTGCTTTTCTCCTTTCACTTTTTCTTGAAGAAATTAAAGCTGAACTATTAAAGACAACAAGGTTGCAAATCCTAACTTGAACCATAGGTATCACTCAAAGTAGCACAATAAAAAGTCACAAAATTAGCCTGCGTATACTCGTGCAAATTCATTCCAATTGTCGCACTTCTGAACAATTAGCTTTTCATCTTTGTCAATTTGTAAGAGTCAGTTCACTTTTTGTTTCATGATCCAAGAAGTTCTACATGGAACTTGTCTCACAATCTATGTTTATAAGTGCTGAAAGAATCCATTTTTCACATTTAGGTATCATAGAGTAAGCGGCTGCAAATGATACATATATAAAGAACAAACGTCCTCACACTCAGTATAGTCAAATTACAGCAGTTATGCAAATGCCTGTAAAATTGTCTGACACAATTCCAGAACAAGATACCATCTCATGGAACTCCCACATTGCAAGTAACTGCTTATTTCATGAGCACCAGTAAGCATGAACTATATTCAGGATCATGTCATCAAAATGTTACGACATTGGCAGCATCCTCGAGTCCATTGTCTATGCCACACGCATCAATGTAGGGTCTTTGTTAACATTTTTTAATATAAAGTCACAGTTCAGTGAGTTCTCTGGTCACGCTCCAGTCAACATGTATGAGGGGTCACTCTTATGGGTTTCAAACTTCAGGCCAAACAGTGGCTCATGAATGTGATCACAAAATTCACATAGTTGGTAACACTAAACATGTCTTTCGATTGTCCAATCAAACAAAGAGAGAAGGCTTGACACAGGAGAAAGCAGCATTAGTGAGCCTTTCGTCATTCCTTGATGTCATTGTCAATTTCCCATTGATGTCCAGTTTGATCTGCATATACTTCAATTATGGTATCCTTGATAATGCAAGCCAGGCTCTTGACGAGACAGCCAAAGATTGCTATTGATATCCAATAACTATATTAGAACTGTTCCAGATTTGATCCAACAAGTGCCAAATTACCCATAATTGTTTCAACTTTCAATTTCATTTCAGGAAAAAAGGCACAATCGTGCAGAAGATGAGTTTCTCAGTGATCAGGTACTCAAGCAGTCACCCAACAAAAGGGTTTGATTCCAAAAATGATCCAACTGTTGTTTGGAATTCCATCAAGAAATTAATTTTGTAATCAAACTAGCCTTTCTATCCAAGGGCTGTGTTTTTGAGACTAAAATTTGCTAAAATGTACCCAATTTTTTTATACAATTAAAACTTAAACGCACATATAGAATTCAACTGAATTCATAGAGAAACAAGGTAATTGAATTTCTAGCAAATATAGATTTATTTTCCTTTTCGATCATAACTGTTTCAGTTTTTACATCTATATCCAGCTCTCTTTACTTCTTTTACCATGAGGAGTGTTCCTT